>JAWQRO010000325.1:0-42970 GCA_033557835.1 Helochares maculicollis
ATATATATATATATATATATATATATTTAGTCGTCCATCAGCCGGCAAAGCGAGAACACTTCTTTGTAAGTGCGGTTGTCTATTGTAGCAGGACAAACTCTCGAAATAAGTGTATGAGTTAACGAAATTTTTTATTCTTGATATACTCCATTGTGTCGACATGGCAATTTATAAACTATTAAGATTGTTTTTTTGAAACATTTCTAAGAGTAGTGAAAAGAATCTTAGACACTTAATGTACTTAAATATATCAGAAACGTATATTCTTGCTTACTTAAGATTCGCTCGCTTATCCATTGCAAAGACACCAGCTTACAGTATTTTGTGTTTTTAATTATTAACACATTCTCACTTGGGAATGGATGAGCAAGCGTAGAAAAAAGAATACGCGTAAGCGATGCTTAGTGGAATCTTGATGTATTCTAAATTTCGGCTCTCAATAAGCCTTAGCCTATGAATAACTGCATTTTCTTAGGTAGAACTAGAAAGAGTATGCAGCATAGCAACCAAAAACAAAAAATAGCTAATATGTTGCTGAAAGCAGTGTGGAAACGACATCCTGTCGTAAAAATTGGTTTGAAGAAAACAAAATGATTGACGGAGAATGAGTTTGAGGATCAGAAAGACCTTATATAACAGATAAGCATAAAAACAAATATTATTCACATTTGATAAATCTATTTATCTTATACTACACAAGAAAAATATTCACTTTAATTAATAAGTAACGCAAGATATAATCAATAATTTTTGTTTTTCTAAGTAATTTGGTTACAAACACACAAAACTTAAGTTTCTTAAATTGTTGATTTTTCCGCTGCTGCATAAAATAAAGTGAAACAATCGTAAGGCTTGATTACGTCAACTAAAGGTTTTTCCATTGAAAAATATCACGATTTATGATCCATTTCCGAAGCATTAGTAGCTTTCAATTTTATTGCTGTATTAATCAAATGATAACCATAACACTCTATTACAATCAAACAATACAATAGTTAGTCACATAGCATTTAGTTTACAGGAACACGGTATGTTCCATAATTTCTAGGAAGTAACCGCAGAATAAAATTTCCAACACTACTCTATATATTTATTTGATATGTTAAAAATATTTTTACTGCAATTTAATATCAATTTCGCATCAATGTGCGATATTTATGAGTGGAGTTTTGCCTTTACATACTCGCGATAAGTCGTTTAGTATTATGTAAATTTTGATAAAAGTGTTTTTTTTTAATGTTATGCAATAATAATTTTGTGATGTATCTGCAATAAAATAAGTTTTAATGAGCAATGCGATATTATATATATTGTGCGTAACTAACTTTTAGGAACATATTGTTAAATTGAAGTACGATATTTATATATTTGTAAACATAGTTTGTGTGAGCTAGTAAGTTCTATGTAGATTATATTACCTCGACAAAGAGTGTCCTTTAAAACTGCGCGAGTTTTGCATAGAATACAAGACAAGGTTTATAGAACAAACCTAGTATCGGTTTTACTTCGATCGAGATCAGATGGAAAGTAAAAACGGTGTTTATAAAAATGGCAATTCGCCACCTTCTTGTCCACATCACAATTTTAGTTCTTATAGCGATACGGAAGATAATGAAGAGGAAAGCCGGCATAGGTACAATAACTGCATGGGAAACGGCACTTGCATTTTGAAGCAAATACGGTATATGCATTCTTTATTAAAATCGCTTAATTGGAATCACTAACAGTATTAACAAATAATTGCTGTCTTGAAGATAACAAAGAAGCATTCAATATTAATTACATTACAGATTAATTGAATTATGTATTAATATCACAGAACATGTAATTATGGTTGGTTAAAGCACAGTTCTGGTGCTTAATTTAGTGTTAAAATGTTGTTTTAGTACGATAGATTTTTCTTGCAGATATCCTGATGGAACCGTCAAGTTACGGAATCCTCATATCGAACTTATGGATCAGGATATCTTGTATCATATCGCATTGGGAAGTGAATCGCACGACCTTGTGGAAATGTTTGGTGATATAAAGGTGAGTTGAGCATTGAACATAAAAAATTATTTCTTCGTATTATGTATTATTGCTTTTTATCAATATAATAGCAACAAGATATTTTATTAGTAGTTTATTATTTCATTTCATTATTATATCAGATATATTATTTTTATTGCACTATCAATCAATAGAAAATTTATGGCTTTGAACTTAACCATTGCAACAAGGCATTTTGTACTACGCTTTAAAAATTCAACAGTCAACAAGTAAAAGCAGCTGATCATATAAAATAAGGTCACACGAGGAGTAATTTCAAAATAGATAAATTTTGCATATTAAACTAATAATTTTTATCAGTAGAATGTTTGCAAGCGTACTCGAACAATCGTGTAAATCTCGACGATCCAAGCTATCCAATTCTCATTTTGTTGTTAAAAAGTATCACTATGATATAAACCCCGAAAGATCAGTATTACGCGTATGCTGTCATCTGAAGTGATTAAGATAATGGTTTTAATGAGAATGGATTCATTAGAACGTAGGAAATTTGCCATGTAGTTGGAAGAACTGTAGGATGTTCATATATTAAAATTTTAATAGTAAATGCCAATAATAAGATAAAATAGAGGAATAATAAGGTATAGGTGATGCGTTTTCTTAAATTTTTCACTACTCAACTTTAATAGTCATTTAAATTGTAATATAAAGGAAGATCTATTTTTTGATTTTGCAAGCCCAATTCTTTAGTGTGAGCAGTTTCAACCATTAAAATATTATTATGATAGGGGTCAAGGGGTGTATCATTTTACAGGTAATTTATTTTCCAATAATATGATGTTTTGTAAATTTTTGTGCTACAGCTAAAAAATGCTGTATTAATAAAATAATTTAGATTAATGGTTAGTCTGACTATTAATTTGAAGCAGAGGTAGAGAACTGAAAATATTATTTTATATGGTGTTCAACATAGTGTTCATTTTGCTGCATGCCCTGAAAAATATTTTCAAATTTGTCCTTAACAAAATACGTTTGATTTGACGTATTGAATTGATTTTTCGAAGCTCAGCGGCTACTTGCAGCAAACAAATGGTTGTATACCCATCAGCATTAACTGTTTTTTGCTCTCGTAGAATTAATGTTACATGACCTGTTTTTGAGACAAAGGTCGTAACCATCTTTTTGGCCGCACTTCGAGAATAGACAATGTTTGCTGGATTTTTCTCGCGTTGGAAGAGCCAAATGGACGCATGCGTTTATGTGCTGGTTCATGTTTATAAATCCACGTTTCATCATCACAATTCGCGGGGGAAGATTTTTTGAATTTCGGTCTTTGAAATTTCCAATCTGGCTTTAATCTCAAGATATGTTACATGGGTGAACGTAGCCTTGAAACCAACTCGGCAAGGCATCCTTGATGAAACGATATTGAAAATTATAATTACTTGTTCCTCGAAAATTTTATTAATGGCGCTCTTTATGTCTCTCTAAGCAAAACAACATTCCTCGTATCTTCGCTATCTGGCCCCGTTCTTCTGCTGGTCCATTTATTATGAAACTATTCATTCAACCACTGCTACACAGGTAAAAAATAGCGGTCCACCAGCCTGTTAAATGTGTAACAGATTGTAATTGTAATACAAAATTACTTGCAGCATTTCTGTGGTCGTATAGACCATTAGTTATTAAAGTTTCTTTAGTGGCTTATAGCATGATAAACTTAGGGCACAGGCTAAATTTCCCTCTATAAATAAAGAACCAATTACATTAATTTCCACCCTTTTTTCTGTGAGACATTAATTTATTTAAGCGATTGTTTAGGGTCTTTCAGAAAAACGTGGCGATTGTTGTCGCTTTTAAACCGACAGTTTTACTTATTTACATGTCTATTCAAGAAAAATTGGACATAATTTCTCAAAACAGGATTCCCTCGTCGAAATAATCACCATATAATTTTCGCAATATTTACAACATTTACGGATTCAATTGATGCAGTTTTAATGCTTTTCTAGCAGCTTCGTGTGACATTTCCATTTGACGTGCGATTGATTGTAAAGTAACGCTAGGTTCCGCAATAATCTGTTTAATTTTTACATCCCACTAAGCCACCTTGTGTAAATTAGCCAAATTTACAATATTACTATGGCATATATAACGTCTCTGGATTTTGCGCAGCCATCTTCCAAAGATGTTATTCTACTCTAAATGAAAATCATATTGATACTTTCTTAGTGAGAATTAACCATTTTAGTAAAATAATTATCACTGTAGAGACCCAAAAATATTTTTACAAAATCTCGTCTATATTTTTGGTAGAATTTTTGATAAAATGTTTTTAATTTTTTAAGTAAGTTTTAAGTAATGTAAAAGCTCTTCTTCAATTTGGACGTGGATACTTAAGTATTAAAGTGTTACAAATCGATTTAATTAATAAAATTTATATTTGATATTTTGCACCCAAAGCCACAAAAAATTACAATATTGTAAAGAAAATTAAACTATCTCTAAGTTAATGTACCATTTGAAGCCCTTCTCTTGCTGTTTAAAATATCCCCTTCTTATTAAAATGTACGTATCTTCCCGGATTTTTAGTTGTTTGTGGAGATCAAGATAGTAAGGGAGAGAAGTTTTAAAATTGACATCCTGCATCTTATTTTAAGGGTTTGCTGACTTTTTAATATTGAAAGTTGAAAAGTTGCGCAATTCGTGCGTCTACTTTTTGATCCATCAACGTTTATCGAGATTTTTAACTGTTCTTCGGATGGTTATGTTATACGTTGAGGGATAATTATTTTACGATTGAGGTGATTAAAAACTTGTTGATGAAATTGCGGTCATTAAAATGAAATTATTATGGTCGATAAAGTGATGTAAGTATAAATTTGTGTTTAAATTCATTTGAGGTAGAAAGAAAGGCAGATGTCCTTAATGCTAACTCTTTCTACGAAGCAATTTGAAATCCTTTTTCAGAGCTCATCATCTGTGATATTATTTGTTTAAAATGAGGGAATGATAATCGAAACATCTCATGTTGAATTTGTGGGTGCCCTCTAATTTGCATGGGCGTAGAGATATTAAATCTTGAACCAACCAGTTCGTGTCTTTGATCATCAGATGAGATTTGCAAGCAATTATTTTGCTCCATCGTTACAATTCGGCACAGGAACTTATAATTCGAGCTCCATCTTTTAATTTGCCTAAAATAACTAGTACCAGATATCAGTTGCTTGATAAAAGGTAGAAATCAAATTACCACAAATGTCGAGAAGTATATTACATGCGTTGGATCATAAGGGAGGACTGGATCTAAATAAAGCCTTACCACTTGAATCAAGTTGAATTTTTGAATCAATTAACTAGATTTGCTATAACTATTATAATTAACTTTTAAAGAAAGGTTTTTTACAATGAATATGAGGACATCATTAGATATTTTTGTAGTTAAATTTGGCAGAATTGAATACTTGGATTGTTATTGAAGCAGTCGCGAATGTTTTCAGTTACTTTACGCTAATAATTACTTGTATATTCTGTTTTTGGATGATATTTTTGTTACCCTATATTTATTTTATTATTAGATCTATTCGCTGACAATATTTATTTAATATTAAACAAGAATTATTTTTATTTATAGCTAGAAGAAATTTTTATATATTTTTACATACGCTTGTAATAATTGAAAGGTTGGAGAGTCAGGCGAATGAAATTTATAGTATGAGTACATATTTTGCTAAAGTTACAACATTTATTGTAAAAATTGGATTTCTACCGTGAAATTATTATAAGAGAACGACAATTATAGACAGTTAAGCTATAATTGTTTCCTTAAATATAAGTATCACCTTTATGCTATTATTTAAGGATGATCTTTACAAAATATATTCGAAGAATGTGAATTAAGGAGTATTTGAATGTAATGTTCATTTTATTGTCAATAGCAAAAATAACTATTGCTATAAATTTACAAAATACGATTCTTCGAAACTTGCTGAGAGGATGTTTTGAATTTGGGAATAGATCAATCATTCATTATATACTATACTCCCCTTAATAAACACTATGAATAATTATGTGTATTTACAAAGTAAGAACAGTAAAAAAACTAACATTAATTTTCAGTTTATTTGCATGGGCGGCACCCCAAAACGAATGGAAAATTTCGCATACTACATAATGGAAGAGATTGGGCATAAAATGCCAACGGGAACTAAATTACTTGATATCAGCGAGTTTTCTCATAGATATGCTATGTACAAAGTAGGGCCAGTCTTAGCAGTTAGTGTAAGTATTTACTTTAACCCTCTACAAGCTCATTACCTGTGAACTATTGCAATATATTATTTTGTAGCACGGAATGGGTGTACCTTCAATCGGGATTTTACTGCACGAATTAATTAAGTTGATGTACCACGCTAAGTGTAGAGATCCAATTTTCTTTAGAATTGGAACATGCGGCGGAATTGGAATTGATGGAGGTACTGTAGTTGTTTCAGAAGATGCCGTCGATGGGTTGAACAATAATTATTACGAAGTGGCAAGTGGAAATTTATACGCATATTTATATTTGTTTCAACATTTTTATGCACGTCTTTGAAGATTATTAATAAGTTTGTGAATTTTAGCCGGTGCTTGGTAAAATCGTAAGGCGACCTGCCAAGCTCGATAAAAAACTAGCTCGTGAATTGAAGGGGCTGGCCAATCAAGATGATCCCTATGATACAATTATTGGAAAGACGATGTGCACGTTAGATTTTTACGAAGGACAAGGGCGATTGGATGGCGCTTTTTGCGACTATTCAGAAAACGATAAAATGGAATATTTGAGCAAGTTAAATGATCAAGGTGTTGTTAACATTGAAATGGAAACGGTTCCATTCGCCGCTTTAACTCATCATGCCGGCATTAAGGCTGCTTGTGTTTGCGTTGCTCTGTTAAACAGACTTAAAGGAGATCAGGTAAATAGCAATTTCGGAATCATAAGTGAATTATTACAGTGGGAAAGCAAAACAGAAAGACATCCGGTTTTATTACTGATGCTTAGTTGACTTTTAAAGACGAATTATTACCAAAAGTATTGCGTGTGAGAATCTAAATTAATTAAATAAGAGCATTTTATTTCAAAAAGATTAATTTTCCCTAGGATTTTTTTTGATATACTTTCAGTTTCTTGCACATTAGATTAACTAAAAGGAAAATATGTCGATCATTAAAAAATTGCTCCAAAAAATTTTGCCTGTTTTTTTTTGTTTTAAGTGCTCTTGAATGGACTGATTATTAGATACTAAATTTTCAAGCAGATTTAAACACCACCAATTACGCTTAAGTTAGAAAGTTATTTGCTTAATAAACTGTCTAGGTTTTCGGCTGTGGTGCTGCAGAATCAATATTTAACATAAATATGTATGTATATATATATATATATCTAGTTTCATCAATAAAATACTAAAAATTAACAAAATTGTCAAAAATTAAAAACATACTTCAATGATATTCTAGCAATATATGTTAATCTATATGCCTGTAAACAAAATTACTTTCCGATGGCCGTATTAATATTAGTTAATCTCACTTGATCTAAAGCACATTATTTTGTTTAGTGGATGAAAATTAAAAAACTATAGTAAAAGTACTAGGTTGTCCAATAAGTATTGCGGTTCGATAAGAAAAACACAATTTTATGATTTGAATCACACTTTATTATTCAATATAGACTCGCTGAACATCAGTACACTTGTTCCAGGGAGATTCCAATTTATGAATTCCACCCCTGCAGTAAAAATCTTGAAGGGCTGCAAAATACGCTTGTCCATCTATTATGACCTCATCATTTGATGCTAAAAGCTTTTCACGCATGCATTGTTTTAGGTCTGGAATTAGATGGAAATTGATAGTGAATACAATGGTTGCTTCAACAATTCGACCTTGAATTCATAAATTTTAACCATTGTCAAAATGTTCTTGTGACACTGTGTATTGTCCTGATGAAAAAGAATTTTTTGTTCTGCAAATCGGGTATTTTTCACGACTTTTTTCGGTTAGCTGATCTACAATAGTATTAAGAATTTATTATTTTACTAGTTTGCTAGTAATCTATAAACAAAATTCGTTTCGCATCTTAAAAAGCTGATGCTAACACCTTATTGACTGATTTCTAAATCGTTTCGGAGTCAAAGAACCAGATTCACCCCACTCTTTACCCTCTGTTTTGATTCAGAATTATGGTGTTGGAAACAATTCTCATCTATAGTAATAAATGGACGCACAAAATCTACTTTATTCTTTCAAATATGCTCTAAATGTTGTTCAGAAAATCGTATTCCAATGTGTTTTTGTTTCATTGTTAGCGAATGCGACACCCATTCTGCACACATATTTCTGAAACCCTATACTTCAGTCAAAATATTGCTTACACTGCCCAATAAGATGTCTGAGACTTCTACTAAACCTCTTTCCAATAATATATCATGCATTTTTTCTACAATTTCTGGTGCTATTGCTGTGTTTGGACATCCATGATGTGGATTGTCTTCGAGGCTTGCACGACCACGTTTAAATTCAGCAACCCATTTTTCTATTGTACTAATTGAAAGAGAAGAGTTCGTACACACTTTCAACATTCATTCATAAATTTCCGTTGCTTTTAAATCGTCCAAAAATAAACATGCAATCACTGAACGATACTTGATTTTTTCTATTGTAACAACATACTGTGACACGTTTATACTAAATGACTGGTAAACAAAGAATGAATTAATATATTGAAATGAAACTTAACATACGTTCATATGAAGAGTGTACAAAAAAAAACAAAATAAATTAGGCAGTAGCAAACGCCCTTTCGAACCGAAATCTTATTGAACAACCATGTAGCTCTCTAATGATTAAATAATACCATTCAGTATTGCTTTTTATGTAATGCATTACAATTTTAATCTAAACCGTAACTTACAGCAGTATTCTTAAATAATTAATTTGATAATGTCACTTACTATTATTAATATGAGATAAAAAGAGTAAAGATTTATGCGGGTTTATACACTGCTGCCAGAATTCGTTAACGGGGGCGAAAATGGTAATCGGAAATTCAGTTACATTTGACTGGTATCCTCAACTTATGATTTCCTTGCTAGTTTGGTTGATTTTATTATAGTATATAAAATTCAATATTCAATATAAAAAATAATGAGATAACATCAATCAAAAGGATGAAAAACAAAAATATTTTTTTTAATCGTGACTGTATCTCCAATACATATTGTAATACATATGACAACTACAAGCATTCATATGTATGTTGATTTTTTCTATTTTCCCATAGGTATCAACCCCTAAAGAAGTATTGAATGAATGGCAACTAAGACCTCAAATTCTCGTTGCGCGCTATATCAAACGTTATCTTCAGACGAAGGGAAGAATCTCTTTTGATGGTCATGGGTCCATTGCCGTCAAAAGTCCACGTCGCTTTAGGTTGGTTCAGCAGGAATCACAAACATTTGAATAGTTGCCTAAATTTACATATTGCACACTTGAAATAGAAACTTGGCAGCTTTTTTTTTGTATAAGTTTTATATACTTGCACAATTCTCTTCAACTTTTCTGTCTTTATTTTCACACAATGTGAATTTTAATTTGTTTGTAATTAATTTTTTGTCACATTAAATAAGCCCTCTTCTAATTTAATTGAATTTACTTTATATTTTTAGAGTATTAGAAAAAAAAATTAATAACGTTATTTTAAGCAAAGAAGCTCAATTACTGTTTTTTTGACTATGTAATAACCACTAACGTAAATTGATAAATGTATGCTCTTTGATGCTTATAATAATATAGTCTTAATATAAAAACAGTGTATGTCTATGTTACCACACAAACATATCAATGAAATACTCTGATTTGCAGAGTGCTGGTATTTTGACCAAGACGAAAATTAACATTAAAATTACATGCAATAAGAAATCGTGTGTACTTCTGTAATAAAGTTACGAAAACGTCATCATGCGTTACTTAGTTGTAGAATCGTTACTGTTGTTCTAGTAATTACGGAACCTCTTGGCATATAATGTTTGTATACTTACAAAATATAAATCACTAACGATAAGATTTTCTTATTGCAAACTATTTCATATATTGAAACTAAAAATGAATCACACCTTCATAGCTACGTGGCTTAACCTCTTTTTCCCTTAAGGTTTTGTGGTTTGCTGGCATTCTTAGCGTATCTATTTCCAAATGCAGAACTTATTATCGCAGCAATAGGTAAAATGTTACGACTAGGCAAATTTCATCACTTTCGAACAGAAGTAGTACTGTTTTAAAAACGATTATGTAGATATCAATGAAATTTAAGTCTATTTGATATTAAAATGACAATATTATAAAAAAAACAAATATATTTACAAAATAAGTTTCAAGCATGTTATGTGTTATATATGAAAAGTCTGTGTGCCATAGATTTAAGAATTTGACAATACGTTTATGTTTTTGAATATTTAATAAGATAATTTTAGCTTGGTAAGAATATTTCACACTTAGAAAATTTTAAATCACTGTGCAAATGTATGAAATGAAAAATGTTTAAGCAACAATAGTGCAACGATTTTTATGTGATTCGCTGTATAATTGATGGTCACATATTGCCTCATTATCGTTGTTAAGCAGATTATCTGAGAATGTTTGGTTACAGTCTTGAGATTGCTGTTTAAACCATTATATTATATCGACATAGGCTTGTTAAAAAAACGTCATAAAAGCACTAGTTTTGGACTTTTTCCGAATTTAATCCATCAGAACTCTCAGATATTCTGTAATTGTTGAATTTGCTTACTTGTTATCAAATGATATTATCAATTGCATTTAATTGCACAATGGGTGTTTTAAGAATCTCAAACGAAAACGGTTCATTTAGCCAATATTTTTGTATAGAAAGGTGTTATAATGCACGTGTCAAACTGTAAAAATTAAGTAACACTTTATATTTTATTATTACTGAAAGTTTAATAGGATTGAAATGACTACAATACACTTTTGTTGAATTCGCATGTTGATTGTTTGTTAAATATTTTTAACTTAAAGTTTTAGAAATGATATTTCAACTTATTTGCTAGCGAATAATGGAATATGACATTTTTATATAAGCTAACTGTAATATGCAGTGTGTGTTAATTTATTGTTATATAATGGTTCAGAAATCATAACATATGTGTCGTGCATATTTACAATATTAAATAAAATATCTGTTTTATTTGTGACTGTTATTATAAATGAAACCTATACGAATCTGCTTTCGGTTTTATTCATCAATCAATTATCTAAATAGCGGGTGTTAAGCCTAATGAATAAAATCTATCCTTTTGTAGTAAAACCAAACTTGTTTTTTTTACAAATAAACGATTTGTTTTTTCAATCAACTCACTCCTGCACCTTAATTAGCGTTGAAACCACACACACGTTAAATAAACAAGTATATATATGATTTAGATAATTGAACAAACAAGTTTTTCTTAGAATCTTTTCACTGTTATCTTATAAGCGTACTAGCTTTGCTTCTTAGAATTTCAGATGTTGCTTATTTTCAGTTTGCTGTAGTTATACTTTTAAAAATTTACTTATACATTGCGTATATGGTATTCACTGCTACTTTAATTTAAAAAGTTTATAATATAGCTGTAGTTTTTCTGAGAGAATCCAGTAATAATGCTGGTTCTATTATAGTTTCAGAAACATAATAAGACAAGTTTCCTTTCCTGTACTTTTCCCAATCTAATTATACTTTTAGCAAACAGAACACAATAGGAAAATATGAAGTTTTTTTACATAATAATCAGATTTGCTTAATTTGAAGCGAAAATATTATAAGTGAAATTAGTTACAAATAAACTGATAGATGTAAGGAAAGTCTGCCTCTAGATTCATCATTAATCTTGTTTTAAAATCCCTCTTTTCATTCCCTTGAATTCATGAGGGATGGAAAGAAGGTTAATTTTGTGACATTACTTTCAGAAAAAAATTATGATATTAATTTCATTTCTTTCTGATCATCTTTAATGGGGGGTCTGAAGTTACTTTTCTCCTTTCTACAATAAGTGGCTTATAAATTATAGATCTATCACTCATGTATAAAAAGCACTCGTGCAAAATTACAAAAAAAGTATTTGCGATTAAATCATTTTTATGTACTAAAATGATAAACAAACTGTTCCTAGAATTATATCACCTTTAACTTATAAGATTAAATTCAAACCTATAAATAACCAGATATGTGAAATATGTCTTACTGCAGTTTTTGTTTTGAGTAGGAAATTACCCGTTTTTTAAGTGTAAGTTTACGTTTTAAAATAGAATTCTTAATCAAAAACTTTTGCAAGCCTTAACGATTCATATATTTATTTCAACTTATTGCTATGATTAATTTTTAAAACCATACAATAAATACGAAAGCCCTTTTTTAATCTAGTGTGATTATAAATTTAGATTCAAAATTTTTCATTTCTTAAAATTTCGCAACATTCATATTTTAGTCTTTTTCATTTTTCAGAATTTCAATTCTGATATTTTATTTTTTAATTTTATTTAAAATCTTGGATTTTCCATTTAATTTTTACCATCATGGGCTGTAGTGGATATTACTATAACAACTACATTGTTAATTAAGATGAAAGGGCGGGGCAATAGATTGTCAACAGAAATTTTCCACCATAAAATATTTTTAATCCAACATTTCTCTTATAAACTAAGTCTTAAGCACTAGGTCTTATACTCTGTTATTTTAATTTTTTATTCCTGATATTTTGAATAGGAAATATTATCTTCTCAATTCTTGATTCGGTTGTTCTGAATCTATGGGAGCTTAATCGTAAAGGTATGATTCGGGATCCTAAATTATTTAGACCTAGAAGTTTAACGCTGAGTATTTGGAATTCCAAATCATTTTATCTGGATATTTTAATTTTTGTGTAGTCCTGGAATTTTGATTCGTAAGGTTTCGTAAGCAATTTAGGCCACAGTCTGAACAAACGATTGTTTGATCGGGAAATCTCACAATATTAATCTCGGTACTTTAACTTGTCTGAGATTTATTTTTTGAGTTTGCAATCGAGTATTTAATCAAGTATCGTAGTTGTACATAATCTTAGCTTTTAAACACATTTTCATTTTTAATCTTGAATTTTTTATATTTATGCTGAAGTTATCTTAAATTTTGCGTTATTCCTAACAATTTCAATATTTCATTCATATTTTGAGCATTAAAACCATTTCATTTCAATCTTGAAGACTTAAGGATGATATTTTTTGTGTAATTTTTAGCTTTCACTGAATTTTTTATGCTAGATACTTGAATTATTCTTGAGATAACAAAAATATATGCGAAATGTTTAATTTTGAACCCATCGTTTGCTCTTGTCCTCGAATTATATATCATATAGATAAAGTGTTTTAATAAATAATAAATTTTTCTAGTGGTCAAAAATATTTAACATGAAAATAATATGTTTTAATTATCCTATGCGATATCATTTACAGGTTGTTTTCAAGTATGTACAAAAAGAAAAATTAATGTAACACGAAAATATATATTCAAGTGTACTCTACTCATTAGTAGCTTAACAATATGTCGATATTGTTTCGATTTTAGAGATTATTGTTGCACTTAAAGCAATTGTTCTAGCTGATATTAATTTTAATGTTCGTTTGCTGTTTGTACATACACTGGTTATACGTTCTTTTTGCACTGTTAATTATACAAAAGTAACTTTCTCGCATACCTGGTAAAGTCAAACTGCGTCTTCTAACGCTCCCCTTGCAAGCGGTTTGTTTTATAAAATAGAAATTACTAATGTGTAATGGGAATGATCAAACTGTATCGCCAACTGTAATTGTTCCGATCCATTTACATAAATGATTTTCCTCACATGTAAAAGCAATACAAATGTAATTGGGATTAACAATATATTTTGCTAAAAGAAAATTAAAAATATAACAAATAATATTTTTATGCAAAATTAACCTACATAATTTGTACGAATGTTAATGAGAGATAGCATTTATTAGCAGTAAATTTACTGTTATTTTTTATTTTATATTCTCGCGCAATGGCATGCAATATACATTTTGTGTATTATTAGTCCTATTCTAACCAGTTATTATAAGTGCGATCACAATAGAGAATTGTTCATTATCGTTATACTTGCGGACTAATTTTAGTTTTGACAGCGGCGTACAAGCTTGTTAAAGTGTAGATTCTATCTACTTCAAGTTTAATAATAAACTAACAACGTATACTTGGTACATCCTATAATATAAATTTGCTCCTTATAGATTTTGAGATTTGCTTCTTATATTTAACTTTTACCCACGAAATATATAATTGAAACATTAGCCTATCCAAGCGCTTTCTTACGCACTCTTCACAAAAAGAAATTCTATTTCAACTTGGAATTTTGCTGTTATCGTCTCCAAAGATACTCTAGGAATCTCTTCAATGTATTGTTCAATAAAAATGTAAATATTCATCATATATTTTAGTTTTTTGTTTTCTACTTGTTTTCAATCAAATCCCTCATCGATATCTTTGTTATTCCGACGATTTTGCAATTGCTCTTCAATCAAAAGTTCTTATATAATGCAAAAAGTTGATTAGTAAATTTTCGGTGTTTTTTTGTGTAAAAAAGACGAGAATAAAACAATCGCTAATGATGATAACTTTGGTTTTAAATGCACAGACTACGGACTACTAACATAAAGTGTACTGGAATACAATTTGTTATGTTGTTTCAGTGATATGATTTATTTCCTTTTTTTATTCTTACTTTGAAGTCGAAATCTAGAATTATAGTTTGATGTATAGTATATGTAGCAATCAAAAACATAATCATTGAGTATTATTAAGTTAATTTAAATATATAATGTTATCTCATTACATCGGTATATTTAATATATATTTCACATAAACTGCTAAAATTAGAATAAGAAGAAGAAAAAAGTTAAACAAAACATTATGTACACCCTCAAATAAAATTATAAACTTGCTTTTCAACACAATTTAAAATCAAATCATTTTTATAGAGATAATACCATTAGGACTAAAAACTTAGCCTTTTTTTATCCAATTGTTCTATTTAAATTGCAGTTTTAAATATTATTTAAATTTTTCTTATACTACAGACAAATAATCGCCCACAATCTAGATGTGTTTTTAAAACCTCTGTTTGTTGTGTATCTACTGTTTATTGTGCTATCGGTATAGCTAGAAAATTATGTTAAAAAATTTACACGTATAAAATCTAATATTATGGTGTTTGGAGTACACGAAGGATCGTAATAATTGAACATTAGTTTATTACTTGATTATATCCTTTTTTAAACAAGTTGATATTTCCTTGTCAAATGCTTATCGCTACAAAATAAATTAAGTATAAGTAGATATTACTTTATCTTCGTATTAGTTATGACATTGATATGGACATTTTTAAAATCGTAATTCCGATTGAGATAAAGCATTTAGACAAAACTGATATCAAGCAAATTCATTATTTTAGTTTCAAGCATTTATTAAAAACAGTACAACGAAATCGACTATTATTCAACATAAAAGAATAATCAGACTGCTATAATTGTAGAGTTCAAGCGGTTAAGTGAAAATGTCTGAAAAGTGCGGCCATCACAATTTCTGTACCTACAGCGATGAGGAAGAAATGCAAGATATGAAGAAGAAAGCAAAAAGATATACGCATTGCAAAAATACTGAATGTGTATTAAAGAAAATAAGGTAACGTTTTATAAGTATAAATTAAAAATTCACGATAGTATTCAAGTAGTAAATATTTAAAATAACAATCTTTTAAAGCAACTCATTGTTTTAAATTAATTAACAAATACTTATTTTCCAGAAATGAAGATGGCACCCTTCACCCACGCAATCCTCATTTGCTCAACATGAGCAGCGATTTCTTGTACCATATTGGGTTTGGAACAGGATATCAGAACTTAGAAAAACTCTTCGGAGATGTTAAAGTAAGAATGTTCTCATTGCAGCAATATCTTTAATATGTCCTAAACCGATTATTTAATAAAGTTTTGAGTTACTAATTTAGTTTTTAACAGAATTATCTAAAAATGTAATATTTTCAACGTTTTAGTTCGTTGTAATGGGCGGCGCAACAAATAGGATGAAACACTTTGCACATTACATTAAAGACGTAATTGGGCACGAGCTACCTTTTGGAACTGAACTTATTGATTTGAGCGAATCTGCTAACAGGTATTGCATGTACAAAATAGGTCCTGTGATCTCAATCAGCGTAAGTTTTTAAACGTGTATTTAAAATTTCATTTGTTAATTGTTTATTCTAAACACTACGATTCAGTTCAAAATTAAACTGCATTTTTTAGCATGGGATGGGGGTACCATCTTTAATCATATTATTGCATGAGATGATAAAACTGGTTACTTACGCTAAATGCCGAAACCCAATTTTCATAAGGATTGGAAGCTCTGGTGGTGTAGGAATTAAAGGAGGTGATGTCGCAATTACAACAGAGGCTGTTGATGGGATGCTGAAAAGTGATTATGAGATGGTAAGATCAACGCAAAATTTTATATAAGATCTTCATTATTTGGATAATTTTGAATTCTAGGCGATATTGGGAAAGATGAAAAAGCGCCCGGCAATATTCGATCAAAAGCTCGCTCACGACATTCAAGCGCTATCAGATCCAAACGATGGGTACAAAGTCGTCACTGGTAAAACTCTTTGCGCTTTGGATTTTTATGAAGGTCAAGGAAGGCTGGACGGAGCTTTGTGCGAATATACCGAAGCAGATAAAATGGAATTCCTTCATAAATTGAAAGACCATGGTGTAGTCAATATTGAAATGGAAGTCATCCCCTTGGGCGCAATCACTTATGAAGCGGGCATTAAGACCGCTTGTGTTGATGTTGCCTACCTAAACAGACTCGATGGCGACCAGGCAAGTGATTACCATCTTAGATAAATGTTGTTAATAACCATATATATTTTTAGGTTGAAGTTCCTGAAGAAGTTCGCAAGGACTACCAAGAGAGACCTCAAGTTCTAGTAGGAAGATACATTAAAAAGTATTTAGAAAACAAAAATAAAGCCTAGGCAAAATTTTAAACAATGTGTTTTTAGTCCAGACATTTAGTGCTTGCATAGATTAAGAATATTTTATATGTGCATATTAAAAGATGCATAAATGGCTTTGCTAACCTACTTTGCTTTCTTTCATTTTCACTGTAAACAAATATATACCAGCAATATCAGTTCATCTCAGACGTTGATGGACAGAGATTATGCATTATAATCATGATTGTGGTCTTGAATTGAATAGCAACTCTCGGCATTGTAAATGTTAATAAAGCATTCATGACATTTATAACTATATGATCAAAAATTTTGAAAAATAATATTTTACCATTTGACTTGAGTACCTGGCTTTTGCCAATCGCAAATACAAACAAATGTTGTTTGTACTTTTAAAGAATTCTTAAAATAACAAGACAATTTATTAATTCGTCTTTATAAACATTCATTATCACCAAATAAAATTTAAGTAAAAGTATTATGTATTTAATTTTTCGTTCCCAAAAAAATGTTCACGTATTTTCTGTTTAATGGTGTAAATGGTCTAAAATAGCTCACTTTATTAATACACTAAATCCAAGTTGCAATGGGTAGCAAATAAAGTAATTGACAATGTCATATACAATGTTTCCATTAAGTTAATTCATAAATACTGTTGTAACATATCGGTTAACAAGTTTTATGACAAGCTGATCATTAATTCACAAATTACAGGGGTTGTCGTGGCGCCACTATTGCGGTGTTTTAAACAAAGGACTGAATTGTGTAAGAGATGGAAAAGTATGATTCAGATTCTTGGACATTTGTCGAAATGGACGCCTCGGTGGCTTACAGGGGATCAAACAGATAAAGTGTGTATTACCGACAGCTATTTCGGCGTAGTAAAAGTAAGTATTTGCATCGGTACATAACAGTGAATGAAACTTGGATCCATTACTACACTCCAGAGTCGAATCAGTAGTCATCTGAGTGAGCAGTAGCTGGTGAACTTCGCCCAAAGCGACCAAAAATATAACAGTCTCCTGGCAAGGCTATATCGTCCGAATTTTTAAATTTTTGCGGACTAACTTTAAAAAAGTCAAATCATAGATAGCGATCGCTAGATGGACTAGAGCCGATAAAAGAAGAAATTGCGAAAAAACAGTTCTATATGTAGAAAAAAGTGTGGCGACTTCTACCTATATGCTCTCTAGAAAAAGATTTGATTCGATTAAAGAGGTGATCTTTGAAACGTATCTCCATTTTAAGATCAAAGATGTATCGTTCTACAAGAAAGATATTAAAAATTAATGAAGCGTTAGAAAGACTGCGTCGCTTTTGAAGGAGACTGTATTGATGAATACATTGGAGTTTGATCAAAAAGTTGTAGTTTTTTTTTGATGTCTTACGGACTTTTTACCCTGTGTGTTTTTCGTGCTTGCAAAAATGTTTAGTTCGATACAACTCGATAGCATCTAAATGTTCTCCTCTGAGTGCAGATGTTTTCAATCAAAAAGCAATGTAGATGTAACTGATTTAAATTTTATTGTATACTCTATCCATTGAAATGAAAAAAGCGAGCAATATTTACGACACTTGAACTAAAAGAATATGCCAATACCATCACATTAACAAAAAAAGTTTGTAATGTGTTTGGTAAAGATGCAATAAACGTAAGGCTCAAAGCCGATTATGTACATTCCTTGGTAGTGATTTTATTCTTCAATGGTCATTATAATCATCCTTATAAAATCTAAGCTATTTTGTGTAGTTGTCATACATTTGAATTTTGCTTATAAGGAAGTATAAAACATCTTGAAGTGTAGAGTAGCCATAATCAGTTAATCCTGAAATATCTACAAAAAAAGTCAAAAATCAGAAAAAGTTATCAGGATCTAGATAGAAATTTGTTTCTAAATATTCTTCATTAATGTTTCATGAATGTAAATATGTTTCGAAATTATATACTGGTAATTGTGCTTTTCAATTTTTAAAATCATTTTATCAAAAACATCAAAATACAGTACTTTTGGTACTTCCACCGTGCTGAATGATTAAGTTTTGACAATATCTTAATTGATACTAATCTCAGTTTTGGCTACAACGTATTTGTATTCAATTTCATAACATTAGCTTTATAGGCTTTTAAGTTATTGTGGACCCAGGACTGCTGTCATACCCTTAATCTTCATTTTATGCTTGAGAATAATTCCTTTCTTGTATATACACATATATGTCGAATGCATGCGAGCTTAAAAATTTTGCTTTGCAAATGAATGTGCCAAAAATCTCAACAACTAAACAATCTAATATATTTTCCGAACCTTACTGCACTTTGTAGGTTTAAACTTTATTTCCAACATGTGTATCTTACTATTAAACGAGATAATTATTAGTTACGCCAAATAACAAAACTTAATTTTCATACGGATTGGAGGTGTGGAAAAATGAAGTTACGTAGCAGTTACAGCATCTGCCTTGAAAAATATTAAGAATTGGTTAGGTTAATGCGATAATTTAAATAACTTTATTTCTAGTTTTTGCAAAATTGACTAAACGGCGGTTAAAATTGTACTTACAGTATCCCTGCCATAGCAGATCTAAATCTCTTAGTACGTTCGAATACAAAGATACAAAAAGGATCTGGAAAATTAACGATAAATCTGCGATTAAAGTTTTAATAATGATATTTTATTCCAGGTGTTTAGTGCTTTTTTTAAAAACTACAAAGTATGTGCATAAGGCGAATAGGAAATTGTGTGGTTGGGTATCTACTTTGGTCGGCGAAACCCCTCATTTTCACTATAAACGTGTCTTAGCACTGCGAAATATGAATAGGATGATCGTAGAATCTACAAAAAATGTTTGTGTAACTGATAATACCTGTATGCGATTCGATTTACCATTGTCAAAGTTTCTAAGGAAAGAGTAAAGAATTTTCCAGCTGTCAGCCTCAAGGGCCGTTTCGACCGTTCCATTATCTCAAAAAGTAACTTTTGATCCTTTAAATCATACTCGTACCAGTCAGATATATAACAAGAGTTTCCTATGTTAGAGCTCTGAAAACTTATTATTTAATTCAAGTCACTTCTGATTTAAGATTATTAACCTTGATTAACACGTCATGACCATACCAACAGTACAGAGCGACTTGAAACATCATACAAGAGAAATATGCAAATAGAGATAAGAATTGCACGCTTGTCGGAGATACCTACAAACAGATTTCTGATCCCTTTCTCATTTACGCTTGATTACTTACAACGAGCATTTGAAAACCAGTCATGCAAATCACAACGATGCTAGCCAAGAATTGGACGAAAATTCCGTTAGAGAATGTTAATTCGATCAAGCTGATGTAATCTGAAATATCGTTTTGATGCTGTACATTTTTAATAATCATATTATGAATATCTACAGATGTCTTTCGCTTTTTAAGTTCAATTTCACAATTTTTCATCAGCACATCCAATTGGATTGCACCCACGCATATACAAGCCGAAGAGAGAGTGTCGAAACAAGAATTCATAGCAGCACTTAACCAAAGCGCAATAGTTTGAAATAAATAAATTACCTGAAACAAAAATAGCCACTAATAATTCAAAAACAAGATTTAAATTTCAATTAATAGAAATTAAACCTACCACATAATATTTATCATGGTCAATAGGATACCATCCAGTTAAAGGCAATTGCTTTTTATTATTTTGATCTACAATGGGGTACAGAGACATGAGCGATATAACAACCAAACAAAGGCCGCGATAAAACTTTGCTATGCTAACACATCTTCCAATCGACTCATTCAAGATGTATTCTTGTTCCTTAGTATACCTATTAAACGATGGGTCGGAAGCAAATTTTTCAATTGCAGTGAAATGGCTCCTTCTGAAAGCGAAATTAAAAAGCTTGCATACGTATGCAGTTTCGGTCATGCAAAAATAGAGCGTATCGATTATTTTGCTCAAATCCGACTCCAATGTTACTTGAATGAACATGGCAGTTAACTGCCCTACCGAGAAAAACATTGTTAAGAGAAACCTAAGCCAATAAGCGACCGTTTTCTCTGCTTTTGGATAGAAGCCGGTCATTATTAACAGGCGTTTTTCGAAAGCCCAAGCGTCCTCGAGATGTAAAGTTTTCTGCAAGCAAACATTTCTAAGTTATACAAATGTATTTTTATGTATATTGTAAAAAGAGATTTCATCTTCTTTTTCAATAGTTTATGTGCCAGTATTTAGAAAGTTACTGGTCTAAAAATATTTAAATAATCATTTCAACAACATACCTCATTTTTTGCAGAGGAGAAGAGCAACGGAATTACTCTGCCCATGATGTTTCTGCACTGTCCTTGCGCAAATTTAGCTAATAAGTACCAGCAAAATTTAATTGTGGTGAACCTTGATGTAAAATTCCTTTTGAAACCCTAAGTGGTATTCTTAAAATTGGCATTGACGGAAAAGAAGTGCCTAAAATATTAACACATGTCGTGTTCGGGAATAATACCCCTAATTTTATCAAACTTTAACTTGTAATAATAGGTGTGAGACAAAATTAATTTCTCGCATGTATTCCAGTCCTCGAGATATAATTTTGACCGGTTTTACATTATTATTTTATAAGCAATGGATTTTATAGGATCATCCTGATTATTCATTAAATTGAATAATTTATATTTGCTAGCTGAATATATGACTAATTTTACACTTTGAAAAACACTTAATTATTTACAAAACATATTTATAACAATACTAATTTAACGATCTAACCACTTCGTAACGTTTGCCATATGTTTTTCCCACCAGTAAATCCTTAATTTTATTTTATCTACGGACTGCTTGACAAGTGGCGATACAGACTTTAAAGAGTTTGTGTTGTAGCGGAAGAACATCGTTAACTGAAAATCATACGCAATATATAAGGCAATAGTTGGCTTATCTATGCACAGACTTACATCTTCTAAATCAACTTTTGTTGACAAATGAGACAAGAAATCGTCGAAAATTGTCTGCATAATGTTGTACATGTCTCCAAATTTCTTGTGGATTTCATTCCAATTCAAACGCAAAAATTTAAATCCAACATGGAGACCTACTGACCGAGTAATCGATCTCCAAACTAATGGAATATTTTGCGGAGCAATAGAACCATCTAGAGTATGTTCTAAATAACTAAAATAAAATGTTAGCAACATCCCGATAATATTAATTATTCTATTACCTATTGATAAGCCATGGATCCCTTGCACACCCCAAGGCATTATAGGCGTTTTTCAAATCGCCAGACGTCATTGGCAATTGGGTTTGACCCCACAAAAACTCCCATTCTTTTTTTCCGCCAATTTTGATAGCCGTGCAATAGACAACATCTCGATAGTAATATGGGACTCTAACACAAAATTTCTTGCATTAAAATACTATAAGGTACATGTTCAATTTATGTAAAATTTATAAAGGTAAATTCAGAACGCCAGGTTCCCGTTCTACTCGGACTATGTTGTTATTGAACCAATGTCTGCTTTTATAACCTCAAGTGTTAGCGAAGACTAAACAATTAAAAAGATAGACGCTTTTCGTTCGCTTATTTGTAGATTTAGGATGTGATGAAAAATGAACATTCTTTAAACCCAAAAATCGTAAGTTTTTCTTTCATTTTCTTATGAAATTATGAGTGAGCAAATTTCTAGTAAGCAAAGCCTGAAGTGTTTTTTATGTATTTTTAACACCGACAAAAAAATTAAAGGCCTACGACCTTTTTTACTATTAATAACAATCTTGCACAAAAATTACCTTTATAATTCTTTTAACTTCTCAGAATAAAAAAAAAATAAAGTTTTTATTAACCTTCTAGAAGATAAAATAGACACAGATGTATAGACATAGATTATTTCAACGGCAGTGTCTCAAAAAGTTACAATTTAAAGATAAACTATAAGTCCATTCTTACATAAAATGGATTTTTGTAAAATAGTGTGTTTATTAGATACTAAAGATATCATGAAACAGAAACGTTTTTGCTTAGCTTAATAGAAGTTTGTTCGCATATTTAAGATGCGTTGAAGCACTCACATAACTAAAAATTCAGAAATCAGAATCGGTTACCGTTTTTTCAATTAAATTTTCGAACGTTGTCATTATTTACACATCTTCACTCTACAAAGTATAATGTGATTTTAGGACCTACGAATACTTTAAGGGCCTACCAATTTTTTAATTCTGAAAACCATCTATTGTAGAAAATATTATTTTAATTTTTAAGAATTGCATAAGATATAACTAGTAACATTTTATGCAACTTGTAGAGAATGATAAAATCACTAGAGGTTTGAAGATATATGTATAATGAAATAGACTTAGAAATAGTACAGTTAATCAAAAAAATTATAAGGAACTATATCAAGACAAAATCAAAAATTGAAATATTGAAATTCCTTGCCAGATAATTTGTAAGCATGCTTTACTTTTCTTAATGTTTATACGAATTTTTGCACATTATTTTTCTTATTATATTAATATTTAATAAACACCTTCAAACGTATTTATATTTTAAGTGTTTATTTCGATAAATAACACTACAAATTAAAAATCATAAATTAGTTGCACTGTCTTAGAATGGCAATTTAATGTTGTGATAAAATAATATTTAAACGGTTAAATATGTCAAAACACCTGAAAGTTTTTAAAACTCTTAACTTACGGATTGCTCGTTAATGAAGTGTTCATCCAAACAGAAAATATCTTTTGCGCCCACTGTATGCAAGGATGGAAATGCGCATCGCATGCTGTTTCTAGAATCAGTTTTCTCAATTTTCTTTCATTTAGCTCTCCTGTGAAATCGTGAATATTATCTTCAGGGAACAGTTTGCTGTAAATCGGCAAAATCAAATTTCCCAAGTAAGTCTGAAAAATGGTACATTATGTTTGAACAGACTTCTATAGTAATATAAAAACTTTAAATAATTAGTTATTTGGTTCAATCAAGCTAAATTATATAAATCTAAAATTTAAAAAAATGTAAAAACCTGGAACATTCCATTAAATTTAGTGTTGTGCAAAATGATGTCCAACAATTGTAAATTACTCAAAGCACTCGCCCAAGGAGCGTAATGGGTTTCGTGAGAAGGTAAATATGTGAGTAGTTTTATCGGTATATCATATTGGAGACGCCCATTTTCTGCCAATTCGAAAGCATCATCTATAAGTTGAGCCCTATTTGAAGGAGATATTTTAGATGGATCTTGTTGCAGTTGCTTAATAAGCAGTCTCCAGTTATTCAGATCGTAGTTTACTCTATAAAAACCTAAAAATATTAATGCAGAGTGTTATTTTTTTATTGATAAAATTATCAATGATTGATTATGAAAAAGAATGACCTGTCGCATCTATGTTTAACAGAAGCCATTCCTCAGGGCCTGCCCTTGTAAAATATTTAATGGAAGCGTTTGATGTCAGGAGCCACATTTTGATATTTTTATTTACATGTGAATCTTTGTAACTAATCGGGATGTACCATAAAGTGTCCTCAGTCTCGTTCTGTTCTAAAAATTTCTCTTGCGTCAAAACCACGTCGCCGTTGGTGTAATTTCTAATTATTGTTACAAGGGGAAATCCACTTTGTAAAGTCCAAGTTTCCATTGCCGTTTGTAATGAAATGTTGGGTAGAACCATGTTGGGTCCTAAAAAGTAGAGTAGGAATTGATATTTATTTAAAAATGAGTTAAGTTTTTATTCATTGGTAATATTTTAATTCATATTGTTCGTCGATATTTGTCTAAGATAAGCAATAAGATACCAGTAGGAAATGAAGCCCAAAACTCTTCTTCTGTTGTCGTGCTATATGACAATTTCTTCAGCAAAGCTTGCAATCCCTTTTTAAACTGTTCTTCAGTAACCGTATAGCACAACATTCTTAGAAGGCAACTACCTTTCTTTTGAACTAAAGTATCAAACATTTGCTCAAGTTTAAGAACGTTGGTAATGTTTTCTCTTAAGCTGTGTGTTGTTTTCAATTTATCCATAGTCAAAGCGACTTCTGTTTCTTCTACAGCGTAGTTACTTAATACGTCCCAACTAGGCTCCAGCTGCAAAACAATTATTTTATCAGCACTTACTACAAAAGTAAAGAGCTTTTACTTACATTTTCCTCAACTACACTGGCCAAGTAATTTGCCAGGCCTTCAAACAACCAAATATCGGACCACGATTTCATGGTTACCAAATTGCCAAACCATTGATGGGAGAGCTCATGAGCTATCGTATGAAATATTTTTGTCTTTGCTTCCAAACTTGTATCAGGCGAGTTAAGGTCGTGAATTAAAGCCTCATCACTATAAAATCGTCAAGCATGGATTTTACAATTTTTAAATACTAGCAAACTTCATTCCTCAATTACCTTAAGTAGATCAGTCCCCAGTTTTCCGAGCTTTCTCTTATGAAGTTTGGTATCACTACAAAATCAATTTTAAGCAAAGGAAACGGCATTTCTAAGTAGTGCTCAAGAAACTTCACAATCCTGGCTCCACTCTGCAGAATGTAAGTGGCGCCCTGCAGTTGTTTCTCGGGGGCCCAAACTTTAAGAACGGATCCAATATTTTCGTTGAAAGTAATTCCTGTGTAATTAAATAATGTGAACGATACAGAGTACGTCGACATTGGAGGTGATTTTTTGAAATGATCCCAAACCCATTCTTCCATTCCAGGCCTGGCAATTAAAAGGGTTCAAATTAAGGTAGTAGACGTTAAAACATATTTTTATTTGTATTTCATTTAAGAAACGAGGGACAACGACGTTCATCAAAACTGCTGAGGCAGTACGTTGTTCACAAATTTGTGCAAATGTGAGAACGTGGGAGAAATATTACGACCGATATAGCTACCGTTATAATTATTCAGTCTACTTGGCTTATTAGAGGAAAGTAAACAAAACTACTAAAATTAGTCACTCAAAAAAACTCTCGTTTTAACCCCTACTTTATACGTCGAAATAATATTGTGCTTACAATATACAAAAAGAAGCAAAGACAAAAGTGTTGAGCATAAATTTGTGTCATTTGATAAAAGTGTCAAAACAGTGTTAATAAAATCTATTAATGAAACAGGTCAAAAGTTTTAGTAGATATGTATAGCTGATAAGTTATACAGAAAATATACAGTACAAACCGGTTATCATAGATAGCTCCTGTAAATATTTTTCAATGTTTCATATTCCGGTGCTATAAATAATTGGATCTCATGCAAAGAAACAACAAGATTACAAAAAAAAATACTTCTTGATTCTATTGAAAGAACAGCAGGAAGAATAGCTTCTGGCAGAATATAAAGATGCAAGGTAGAAACCCTCACTAGAATCTGATGACCAACAAAAGTCAGCTACAAATAATAGCAAGCAGAATTGATCAAACACGACTTTGTCCTAATAGCAAAACGTATAAAGCTTGCGAAAAGTTTTAAATGTAAGTTTGTACATTAAAACTTTTATCTAGAGAAAATGTACAAATAGTAATTTCTCTTTTTTGAGTTTTCTAACTGAAGACAATTTTCTTCAGTATATATATATATCAAAATCATAAAAATAATTTCTTCAAGTTATTTCTCCGTCACTCGCAGTAAGAATTTTGACTGTTTTTGGGCTTCACTTTTTATGGCATTAAAGACACAACTTTGATACGCTTCCTCAAGTGGCAGTATAAACTCGATACGGTCTTCTGAGGTAAAACGCATGTTTTGTGATTGTAAATTAAAATTAAATTTTTGACAACTTACATATCTTCGGTTTCTCTTAAAGGCATATTTGAAAGGGCTACAACATTTGTTTTTCTAGCAATGCTAATTTCAAAACTTGCTTTATATTCAGGCTCGTCAAAACATGGAAATACCCTTCTCGCGTATATTGGCTCAAACTCTGTTGTTATTATTATCCTGAAAATGGAAGAAAAAATGAGGCATTATAAAATATAGTAATTATCATTAAATACGTACTGCTCTTTTTGATTCATATCTAGGAAGGTAGCCTTGTAAAAACCTCTAAGGTCCTCTGTAATGTTTCCTGAAAACCTTATATCCAGGGTGTAATTCACAGAAGGGTTCAAGTTTACTTTTGTTTTAACTAGAAGAAGCGGAGAATTTGCTTCTTGCGACATAGATAGCAACGGAATATGGTAGATATTGGCTGCTTGCAACTTATTCAGTATATAATTTCTGTAAGTTTCATTGTTGCGATTTCGTTCTGAAAAAACTGTAGCGGCAACATCACTCATTGCCGGTGATTTCAAGCTGCTGCTTGCGTTTTCAGTTTCAGGCAATGTTTGTATTTCAATTTGCTCAATAGTCGTTAGGTTAGCACTCAAAATTTGAAGATTTTGGGCATGTAGAACAATTTCATTAACATGCCTTGACGTTTTTAGAGTTATCGTTACAACTCCCGTGTAGGTTAAATTATCTATATCGGGATGGAGACGAAGCCTGTAGTGCAGAGGCCGAACTAAGCCACTCAGTTGAACATTTTCCTCACGCATTTCATTTATAGTGTCATTGAGAAGTTTCTCTATATCTTCTTCGCCCTACAAATAAACATCTGCATGAGCATATTTGAAACACAAATATGGCAAAACTGTGAAAATGTCACCTGATTGCTGTTTATAGAAGGCCCATAGAAGTACATCAATCCAGCGACTACAAGAGCTAAGCATACGGCCAATAAGAAAAACATGATGGCTCTTTTAGTAGTAACGAAACATCCTCCAGCCCTTCTAAATTCTTCATTGTCACTTAAAAAATCGGATCTGCTAGTAGAAACCATTTCTATACCAGAACTAGTAAATCGCGCCACTAAAAGAAAAATGAGCATTTGGTGTAACAAGTCCTATGTAATTTGATTGCGGATTTTTTCACGTCTATTTACGGTTTTTATAAAAATGCCACTAAAATACTTACATTAAAATTAAATGCTGCACTTAAACAGCTTTAGATACCAACTTTGCGCTATGTGTGTGCACAATAACGATGATTAACACCTAAGTAGGTGCGATTTCAATTTACGTGTATATATTATTTATAAAATAGCACTTCTAATTCATACCTTACCATCACAATTAGATGTTATTGCCACATACAAACTACTTCATAAAAAAGTAAACATGTGTTTAGTATAACGAATTGTTTGACTTTTGGTATTTTTACACTCTGACAAGGGCGCAATTCATTCCACGCAACAGCAACTGGAGGATACCGGAGGAAAACAAGCAATTTGCAATATTTTTGTTCGAGCTCAAAATAAGCCGAAGCGGTTTCAACCGACTTTTCGGAAATTAGAAAAATTTTGACGGCTCGCGCTTGCACATTCTGTTTACTGTGTTAATTGCATTTTAATTGTTTTTGTTTTCTTTCAAAACACGAAGGTATCCAACTGAGCAAAGCGCAACTTGTCAAATGGATTGGCATGGAAATGCCAACAAGTAACGCCTGTTTAGCTAAATAGATGCCTAATATTTAGGTAAATAACTAAAAGCTGTACATATTTTCCACATTTCAACTTCTATAAAACAGATTTTACATTACGTTTACTAGATCTTATGCAATAGCAATTAAATACCTGAATTGTAGACATCGTATTGCTTTCACGATTCAAGCCTTCCACACACAAATTGAAACTGTTTCAATTCATCCTGATGTGAATTTCTATACCATTATATTTATATAATGCAAGAAATTTACCGCACCTTTGCTTAATGTTTGCATTTGATTAAACATTGCTATTGTGATTACCCAAAAAAAAACAATACATTATATGTATAAACTCATAATAGAGAAGAAATACATAACAATATAGTTACCAGAGTTTTGTTCATTTGGTCTAGGATTTAATACATTTACTGCATAGGTGTTCATTTTTGTAATAATTTCACTCAAGCGTAAAGTAGGACTGACTTAAAATCCATAAAACATTTTTAATGCTAACCTTCCAGAAGATGACTAATGTTTCATAATCAAAATCATGCAATTCTTACAGTCATAAATGCAGTGATAACGCATATGCCCGCGAGCAATTCATAGAAACGCCGATAATAAAAGTTCTAATATACAATACATTCTTCATGCTTATATTTGGGTGGCCCCATAGAGCTATCATATTAATTTTGCAATAACTGCCAGATTTCTTGTGTTGTTCCTTCTTCTAAAGCTTTTGGCCAGTGCCAATGAAAAAATATTTCAGATTTCTCATTACAAGGAAACACAGTCACATTCATGAATCAAATATGTAAAATAATCCCTTTGCCATAAACTAAAAATATATACTTTTTGGTATTAACAATATAATAAACTACATTCTTTCACCTACCATATCTAGCATTTAATCAGTTGGCATTAAGAACACTATATAAAAAAACTACTTAACTTGTCATTAAAACACTAAGCATTTTAATAGTGAATAAATACACGACATCCCGACAATGTTCTAATTAAAATAAGACTAGTAATATGCATTATCATCGACAATATAACTACACCTACTAAAATAAAACTATTGATAATTAAGTCACATAGCTAAAGAAGAAATAAATAATGTAATTTTTAAACATAATACAGATACTTAATCTAACTACTGTACTACAATCAATAGTGAAGTCACCAATCATCCTAACTTAAATCAAAGAATATTTTAGATCGTCAGATACTAACCACAATTTCTAGCCTCGTTATAGTAAGAGAAAAATGTACGTAAGTTCATAAAAATGAACCGTCAATTTCTTCATCCAAATAAATAGTAAATTGACATATATTAAATCCATTCATAACCAATCATTACTCATATTGGAGTATGTGATAAGACGAGCAAAAGGAGATACAGTAAATGAAAAATGAAAAAATATAAAATAAGTAGTGGAAAACGAATGATATTATATTCTCATGTTTTTTGCTAAATAAAAATCTACTATTTGGTTGGATAAGAAAGTTCAGCATTTAGAAAATAGCTTCCTCAGGCCAATCACATATCAGTCTAACTAGTCAGACATTAGCCAACTGAAATTCATATTTTCTCATTGGGACTCTAATCCAAATTCAATTGCAGACATAAACTGAAGGCGCATCCAAAATTTTGTTTTCCACCAACAATAAAAGGAACTACACTAATAAGATTGGAATGTCAATAGGGGATAAAAGTAATAAATCACTTCAACTATTATGACTTACGTAGAACGTGCGTTGTTTGTCAATTCAAAACCGGTAGATAGCACTTAGCTTTAAATGGATAATGAGTATACAACTATTGGGGATGGCAAATGACGCTATTCTTTGCAGTTATGGCTATTCAAGTGTAGAGATTTCCAGTTGCAAAGTGTTGTTCGTTCCGAGGGTCAATTGCGAAATTAACTCTCCTCTTCCCCAACTCCTTTTGTATAAGTGTGGTTTGATCACTTGTGACCTATAGAAATCAGTTCTGTGATGATACAGCTTTAGTATTACCGCATTTTGTCATGTATGTATAGTTTTCTTAATTTTGGTAATGTTATACTAACGGGGTTGTGCAAGAAAAAAGTTAATTCGTTATTTTAAGTGTTTCGTTACAAACTCATCTCACCTTCTGCTTTATTTTTTCGTGATTTTTGTTAATATGATTTATTTTTTTTTTAATTTAATATAGAGTATCCAAATTCAACAAGCAAGTTATTTTAAGCACATTTAGATGCAAGGTCTCCCGAGATTTTTTTTAGATATTACCACTTGTTTATTTGTGAAACGATTGAAGAATTTTCAACTTTGTAATTAATAAGTTACTCCGGAAAATATTTGCTTTTCAGTATTTTGAGAAAGACATTTCGATAGTCAAATACGTTGCTCTGGGGGCTTCCGACTTTTACAATAAATTTAAAATATTCTCTTCAAAATAGCATGATAAAACATTTGAAACATATCATTTAGCGCATATTTTATTTTAAGTCGAAAAAGCGATATATCAGTTAGATTTTATGTAGAATGAATGCTGCTTATCCCGCAGCAAAAAAAGTGACTGCAACATATTTTGAATTTTAGAGAACCCTTCTGCTGCGACAATTATTTTTTGTTTAAAAAAATATACTGAATATTATTAAATTTGCTGCATAATTAGAATTGCTTTATGCGAAAACACTTTACCTAAACTCCAAGCGTAGTCATGAAGGGTCTTCTTAACAGCATTTTTTCAAAAATACACTTGCTTCATCGTAATTATCAGAACAAAACACAAAGTATATTTCTGCCTTGTCACAAAATAATATGTTCACTTTTTATTTAAATTAAATTCAAATAACAATGACAATTATCCTTTAACCAAAAAACGCTTTTGATACAGAAGACAGAAGCTTTAATTCTCTTTCTGCGTGCATTTCATAAAGTTTAAACGAATTTTTACAAATAATAAATAGATTTACTGTCATTCAGAAAAGAATTGTTCAGTAGTATTTCGAAAAATTTAATGTCACGTTTTACGATTACTTATAATAATAATTACAAAATATGCATTGGGTGTATAAAGATTTATGTAGCTTGCAAAATAGTAATAAATTAAATATCTTACTAACTGGGGTTGATATCGACTCCAATAAAAATCTGTGCAAACGTGAGCCGCTCCTCTTGCACTCTATGCTTGTATTTTATTGGACTGCTTTTTATGTTTAATTTTGTTTTAATTATGTTTTCATTTCTTTCATTTTATTTACTAGAAAAGGATCATTTTTTTATTATTTCAGGCTTTATACGCTCAGGTGATTTACATGTTAATAAAAACGTTATTCTTTAAATAATGCATAAAGAAATTTGCCTTCCTAGTTTCAAAAACTTGCATGAACTAAAACCAAATTAAATTTATCAGACAAACAGACTGGTCCAACAATATCTTTCTACCGATAACACATGCATCACTTCTCTTGCGTCTGTTGTTGTAAATTTATTACGCTTTACGTGTTTTGATGAGCATCCCCTTTCATTTTTATCAACTTGTTTACAACAAAATTAGGGTTTAGTTCAGATGATTTGCATATTAGTAACTATATATTTTTTTGAATAAGGCATAAAGAAAAGTTTACTATAGCTAACTAACGTAATAGTAAATATTGTATTAAAAACAAATTGAAATGGAAGCAATCCGACCAAACATGTGGCGCTTGTTTTTTCTATCCAGTTGAAATTTATTGGGCTGTTAAATTTTTGCTCGTTTTTATTTCTTTTCAAGGAGGGTTTTTTTATTATTATTTCGTCAGTTTCGAGGCCAGATGCTTTAAGCGTAAACAAGAAGGTGATTTTTTAAAATACCGATAAAATTCGTCTGTGTTCGATCGACGACATCATAAGGAATTCCAACAGTGGTTCTTAACATGTACATGTAACTAATATCTCGGTTACTAACTATGCCCTAAAATGCAAACAAAAGCCTATCGCTTATTATTTCTTATATCTACCACCTCTATAATTTTTGTTACTTAATTTTGAAACATATATACATATATATATATATATATATATATATATATATATATATATATATATATATATATATATATAAACGGGAACCACATGTTTTTTTGTATATATATAAATACTAGCATTGTATTCAAATCACACAGTTAAGTCCATCAAAGTTTCGAGATTAAATATTACATGTTTGCATGAACGCAAACCTTCAGTTCGCAGTCAATTTTAATGCAGTCCATTAACTTTTTATTTATCCTTTATCAGACAGAACGTGGCCTCGAAACATTATCGGCTTAAAGTACCTTCTTCCGCTACAAGAAAGATGATTACATCATAATTTATGAAAATGCAACACTATGTATTTGTGTAAATTATTCTGTGGCTGATTTTATTTCATCCAGGTTAAACAAAAAATATAAAATTTTTAATAAGTGAGACATTTTCCAAACAATTAGTGCCAGCCTGAATAGCATGGTGAAACATTTTAAATAGATCTTTTAAAATATTAAACACTAACAATTCCTTACTAGTATGAAGCAAGTAGTATGAAAGCAAGTCAGACATGTAATTGCAATTGGCATAAAAAGCCATCATGAATAAATTCACGTGAGTAATCTAATCATTGTGTTAAGTTAAATTTAAAGAAAATTGATAATTAATTGTACTCATATTTGATATATGTACTAAAAAATTTGAAATTACTAAATTGCGATTTCATTGACTATAATAGTGTACATTTCGTAACTATTGCAGAAGAACTGTTTAAAAATACTAATTGGCGTGCTAATATTACGTATAATTATTTTATAGGCTAGTTAATAAAAAATGTGCTGTCAGAATTATTAACTTTAAATTTTTATTTAAAAAAATGCATTTGTTTAATTTCAACATGTTTAAATTGTAAAATAGTTACAAATTAAATCACTGGTGTTAAATTTAATCCATCGATTTGTCTCGCTTTTTTTGTTTCCGACGTTGTAATTTATTGCTTTATTAGATTTATTTAGAATAGTTATATTTTGTTTACTAATACGATCGGTTCTTTCATACTTCATGTTTTATTGTTATTTACCTGTTAGCAAAATGTGATTTTTTTCAATAGGGCATGAAAAAAACAGCCATAATAAGTTAATTAATTATATTTAATAGCATGCATTTACTAAACCGACTAAATATATGCTGATTAGTTTGACTCTTTAGTGGAAATTTATCACTTCATTAATTTTTCAGATATAGTGATTTTTCGTCTTCAAAAAAAGTTTTTTTTAATATTTCATTTTTTTATAAGTTGATATGTTTTAAATGTAGACAAGGAGGTGATCATTTGAAATGGAAATTAAATTCTTCTACTTCTGTACATTTTTTCAATCCTTTTTATTATGAAACAAAAAAATAGATTTAAGTTTAATTTCAGGTAGGAAATGTTTATTGCTATTAAACATTACTTATGAATAGGTTTTAAAACAACATTTTTTTCAGATAAGTCAAGAAAATGCGCTCCTACTTTTTTGGGGGCCTAGTACTACTTTTTATAGCAAACGTAAATCAGGTAAGAACTGAGTATGCTAACCAAACAATATTTCAAAGCATCTTTTTAGATATTGGCGGCTAAAAGAAGTATAGATCTAATAGCTGCCCATAGCTTGATATCTGATGGAAGGCTACCAAGGGAAGTCACTCCAAACAGTTATAGTTTAGATATTCAACCATTTCCTCAAGAGGGATACTTTATTGGTAGAGTCAGGATCAACGTGACATGGCAAGAGTCCAGCAATTTAATCACGCTGCATGCACATCAAAATTTAGATATTTCATCAACAGTAATCACTCAATATGTATCAGATGATGATATGTACGTAATGTAATCGTTTTAAATCTCTATCAATTCTAATTTTCCATTCTGCACAGAGAACGAATTTCATCGACACCAACTCCTCCAACAATTTTAAAAATTGTTAAAACAGAACGAGTGCCAAAGAAGCCACTTTTGGAAATTCAGTTAGAAAAGGCGTTCAACAGGGGCACACAATGTGAAATCGACATTAACTTCTCCGGAAAAATGTTTAATGATACAAGTGAGGGAATGTTCAGGCACAGCTACGTGGATGCTAAAACAGGAGAGACTAAATGGTACGTTGCCACTCACTTCCGTCCAAATATGGCAAGGACTGTATTCCCATGTTTTGATGAACCAGCTTACAAAGTTCCTTTTATTATCAGAGTTACAAGAAAAGCTGATATGAGTTCTTTGTCGAATATGCCATTGGAAACAACCCTCGAAGCGTGAGTAGTTTCAGCCATTTCGCCTTATATACATTCGTAAGTGCGCTATATTGTAGGCCAAATAAGCCAGGATGGTACATAGATCAATTCTTGGAATCACCGCCAATGTCTACGTTTACTGTTGGAATTGTTGTGTCCAATTTGACCGCTGGTTCATTTTACGCCCAAAAAGAGGAAGGCTTAGGTAATACGTTTTTGAGTATTTATATAAATGTTGAGACAAATAGCGTCTCGTAAGCCATTTTTTGTAAATAAAGATAGATCTTAAGTACCTCGATAGAAGCTGGTAAGACCATGTAAAGCATAACATTCTTTCCTAAAAATTTTCGACCGGTCATGTAATTTTTTTTAAAAGATTCCATTTTTTACCTGGTTGGTTTCGATATTTACATTTTACATACTTCTCAAAAGGTTTTAAAAAATTCGATTTGTGTAGCACATAAAAAGATATTTATTTCAATATTTCGGCTTTAGCGAGCCTTGACATTAAAAATGAGAACCAGAAATTGGATTACATTCTTGGATTTTAATAGCTGTATTTCTAAAAGTTGGAATAAATGATCGTATAGTAAAAGTCAGATTATATGAAAAATTAAATACGCTTTATTTACTAGGGAATTATTTTTTCCCTGCTCATAAAACTTTATATCGTAGTAAACATATAAATCCACAACAGCTTACGATTTTTGCTTTTAATGGCCTGTTCATTCCTTAATAGGTGTTCTCTACCCAAGTGAATTATGAAAAAGCAAATCAAATATGTCTTCGCGACAAATTTGATATTATTAGCTTTCCTAGATTTTAAAATATTTCTTTTCATTTATGTAAATATTTGTTTCATTTCATGTGATAACAACATTACTCTATGCTAAAGGAATTGTTAATTTGGGATTATGATCCGAATTTATTAATACAGGGTAATTTTACAATGAAAATCATATACCAATTTTCACAAAATGTTGAAAGATAATCTATGAATATTAGTGAAACTGACTTCACCCAATTGCAGTAGATTCTTTGTTAGACTATTAATTTTATGATTTTAAAAAGTTGCTAAGCAAAGAAAATGCATTTGATTATGATAAATTATAGATGTGGAAGTCAGAGTGTTTGGCCGATCCGATTATTTAGAGTTACTCAAGAATTCAACGCAGAAAATATTAAAATCCCTAAAAATATTGCAAGACTTCTGGGGAGTTCCATATCCATTGCCCAAATTAGACTGTTTGGCGCTTCCAAATTATCAAGCAACCAAACCAGCGGATAACTGGGGATTAATTTTGTTTAAGTATGTATAAAGCAAGGTTTTTCCTTAATTTATTATTTACGAAACCATATTGCAGAGAAAGCGAACTGAGCACCAAAACGACTTGGCCAATTTCCCAAGAATTGGTTTACCAATGGCTGGGTGCTTTTGCGACCCCATTTTGGTGGAGCGATGCCCACATAAACAACGCTTTAGCGAAATATTTGACGGCTTACACAGTTTTACAGGTGAGTGAATTTAAATTTTCCATTATAGTCTCTAGTAATTCAAATTTTTCAGCTGAAAGACAGCACGGAAACCTTCAACAATTGGCCTATGACCATGCTGTATTCAATTTATTACGAATTTAGTAAAAGATATCCTCATGGTAAGAGCACAGCTATAAAGCAAGACTCAGCTTCTGCGAAAACGGCGTTGGTGTTTAGAATGTTGAATTATACTTTAGGAGAAAATGTCTTCAAACAGGGAATGCAGCGTTTCATGAATGATAGGTAATGTTGGAATGTTTAAATTCAAACATTGGAATAGGAAATTATGTTGTTATAGGCAATTTAAAACGTTTTTCGCGGACGACATTTGGAGCTCATTGACTGAGGAAGCGAGGTTTCATAGTATTTTGGATATACCCAATTCTGTTAATGAAATTGCTGGGTCATGGATTACGAAGGACAGGTTACCTGTTGTGAATGTCACAAGAAATTACAAAGACGGTTCTGCTACTATATCTCAGGTATACCCTCGTTCTTAAAATGTTGTGCAATATTTAAACAATCTGAAAATTGTTACCCATTTTTCTTCTGATATTATTTTCAGTTCTTAACATTGATATAATTGTTATCAATATTATAAACTTATAGCTTTGAATAAACAAATTTCTTTTCAGAGAGTCTATCTTCGAGAAAGACCTCATGACGTTCCCGACCAAGATAAATTTTTGTGGTGGATCCCCATTGTCGCCATCAAAGAAGATAATCTAAATTTCAGTAACACAACTCCTCTGACCTGGATAAACATGAACCAACGAGAAGTAAAAATCGATAACTTCGCCAAGCCAGAATCGTTCGTTATTGTAAATCCTGAGGAAATAGGTAATCTTTAGTATTTTTAGTTTTACTATTAGCTTTGCTGGCGAAAGTCTTAGAAATTTAATAATGTTCTTCGCTCTGCAATTGGCTAATAGATGATAAATTTTTCTGATGTCTATGTCAATGTTTCTTTGAAGATTCATTATCATTTATGGGGTATATTTATTACGAATCGAACTTAAAAAGGAGGTTTTTGAGCTTTTCATTATAATTTATATTGCTGCTTCTTTTCAATTTTAAACGAAGCCTATGTGCATATCTGACAGGTTAAAACCCCAAGAACGTTTATTGTGAATCCTTGCTGAAAGAAAATACTTCATTTGAGCAAAGGCAATTTTGATATGAATGACTTTCTTCACTTTAAACTTCCGAATAGATGCGGCAAAGTACGGCTAGAATATGCATATGTACTAGCTATATGATTTTATTTTACAACACATTGTTGAAATGTATATCACATATTTAGCCATGATGATGATTCAAAAGCTCAAGCAGGAAAATTTTCTATAGCTCACATGCGCATCAAACCTGGCTGCATGTGAATATCATAGTTTTTGCTTACTTAGGATTGCACTATGTGGTATTTCATTCAACAAAGAGGACGAATTGTGGAAACGACTTACTATTTGAATTGTCTCAAGACTTGCAATTCTAATACTCTCTCATTACTGGCAATTAATAGCCACTAAATATACTTGTGTAATAAATTTTAGTAGTTATCAAAATTTGTATAAAATAATTTTTCAACGTAATATTATTACAGCTTTGTGAAGTCTGTTCAGAAAGATTTTATAAGTTCATACTTTAACAAACTAACCGATGATAAAACCTATTTGTAATTTGAGCTCATGATCTTAGGTTTTTAAGTAAGAGATACTTTCTAACATCAATTTTTGAGAAACAATTTTAAATTTATCAGCTCGTATCTTTCCAAAAATTATGTCTACGAAATATTATGTAATGTTACATTGGTTTATCAAAACTTAAAGAAATACATTATATTGGTATTGTATTGCTCGTATTCAATTTGAAGCAGTTCATATTACAGAACGCACTTTATATCCCACTAGATACACAGCATAACCTTTGAACCATGAATATTTGGCTTTGGTTTTGATAATAAGATCAATGGTAAACATTGAAGGAGCAGAATGTGGTATTTTTTCATCATAGAGTTATCGTGATATATCTCTTTCGCATATTTACGATGTAGAAAACACTTTTCGTTTATTATGCAATCTGTTTTTCAATATTGCCCGATCTCAGTTTATGAGTAATCTAAGGGTTATGCTTTTGAATAAACTCAATTGATTTCAATAGTATAGAAATTTCCTGTTAATCCGTTCCAAATGTATACATATCTAAGCTCCTTTTACTTAAAAATTGAATATTTTTAGACTGTCACCAGTTTCTTTTTTTCTTCAAATTATTTTGCTGTCCAAAGCTAGGTGTGTTTTCAATGTTAATATGTACCAATACATTAAAGTCAAAACCATTAGCTTAATAGTTTATTAATAGAAACAGTGTCATTAGAGCCTTTCACAAATATTCGATTCATTTCAACCGCACTTTTTTTCAATTAAAGCAGAAAACGAATCATCTACAAATGTTAATACAACATTCAACATTCTTCTAAAATTTGAGGCACTACAAACTAAATTTGATTGTCTGAAGTATTATTTTCCCAAAGCCGCAGAAATCAACTGTCACTATAAACGATTCAAAATAGTAATAGCTATCTTTTAAACATAAACTCAACTAATATGTATTTTTACCAATATAATGGGTGTGCATCTTAGTTAAGACAGATATTAGCCAAAACGTGAAGAACAAGTAATGTAAGTTAATCGAAGTTTAATTTAAAAGTAATATATAATTACTTCTCAGGTCCTTTCCCTGTTAACTATGACAACCTTAACTGGAATAAATTGGCCGAGTTCCTGCTGAACAACAATGACAGAAACAAAATTCCAGTTAATACCCGAGCAAAATTGCTGCATGATGCTTGGAATCTAGCCTATGCAGGAGACTTAGGGTTTGGAGTAGCTCTCAATATGACGTTATTCTTGAAATACGAACGCGAGTATTTGGCTTGGGATCCTGTGTTTACCATGATCGATCACATTGGAAGGCATATTGATAGCTCGACCGTCCACAAAAAGTTCCAGGTTGGATTCTTATATTTCTTTTTTTTACCGGTTGTAATTTATAAACTTTCAGACTTACGTGAGGTTGCTGCTGACTCCACTTTACGAAGAATTGGGCAACGAGCCCCAAGAGGGAGAAAGCGAAGGCAGAGCCCATCTCAGAAGTTCATCAAAAATATTTTTATGCCAAGCAGGGTACAAGCCTTGCATTGAAGAAGCCCAAAAAGCCTTCGAAATCTGGATGCAAAGTGAATACCCTGATGAAGGAAATCCGTAAGTGATAGATTTTCTGTGCTTAGGCAACAGTATGTTCAGATGAGAGTAGAATATAAATTTGTATCTTTTACTTTATGCTTGAATAGTTTAAACCTGACCGATTCCTTGGTGCTTCAACCATATCAAAACCATACCTCCTAAATTGCAATACTCGATTTTAATAAATTTTAAATTTCTTTACAGTGTAGCTAATCAATACATATGTCCTGTGTTCAAATGGGGTAGCAAAAGGGAATGGGAATTTGGGCTCCAAAGAGTACTCAACTTCCCTGCAAGTAGAAAACCGAACGAAAGAACCTATCTTCTAAAGACTCTAGCGGGATGTCCAATAGACTCCTGGAAGATCCAAAGGCTACTCAACATAACAGTCTTGGAAGAAAACAGCAACTTCACAGACAATGATATTTATTTAATCTTCAGCATGCTAACTGGAGGAGCGAGTGGCTACACAACACTCTTCCACTTTTTGGAAAGGAATTGGGACGTCATTAAAGTTAAGTAAGTTTTTTTGTATTGAAATTTCTGACTTCGGTAACTACGATTTTTAATGCCGCTCTTGCCGGTCACATCATTAATTAAAAGTCGTTGAAGGAGGGGGGGGGGCATACGACTTCGGCCGGTGTCCTTCACTTTTTGCACCGTTTACATCTTTTTAGAAGCGTTAATTACATAATAGTCGCCAAAATTTTATTGTGTCGCTTAAAATTTAACGGAAGAGCGCCAATAAATTGTTCGCAATTTTCGTCATTACGTAATATTTACGAAGCTGGGCCCATTATATTCTTGATAACTCATTAACTTAAGGGGAATTGGTAAAATACTTATTTTTCACCATTATTGTCCAAAATTCGCTTTGTCGTTAAATTTTTTAAGGCATACATTGTATAACAGTGTAATTGTATTGAAGTGTGTGTAAAACAGCTTGATTGTATTATAGTATATTTCCTGTTATGACATGACAAAGACGTGTTATTTTTAAAATATCAATCATGAAAATGTTTTAAAATGACATGCGGGCTGGAGCTGGAACATTAAAATTACCTATCGTGACCCCACGTTTTATTCGCTACATGTAATACGCAACTCACTGCTTAATTTCGCTGCTGTGTAATTAAATGCGTGGAATTAGATACGTCTTCACAGCACTATGTTAGTACATTTCGATAAGGTTCAAGGTTTTAACGAAATCATTCGAACTGATTAAATAGCAATTTTTTTACAATTGTTCATATCATCCACTTACGTATTGCTTTCCAAAGCGTTTTTGTTTCGCATTGCAGTATTGGAGTTTTACGTAATTATTCAGAATTACTTGTTTTACTATTAACGTTTCTTTATTTGACGCTATTAAACAATCGTAACAATAGGTGATCACATTAAATTATGGTTAGATAAAGAGCAAAAATTTGTTATGAAATGTGAGCATTATTAAAAATTGTTAATGTCACTGCCTTATTTTCTGTGCTAATGTTATGTAAAAATCTATTAAAAAATGAATCTGCCTAAACGTAGCAGTAGAATGCACTTTTTGGGCTTTATATCTAAAGTTCAAGTTCAAAATTCACCGATATTATTGTTAGAACATCTTGTATATATTGAAGTTGGATTCGCACGAACAACTCGACATATAATACAAAAAGTATTTTATGTGGTATCTTACATAACAGTTAATACTTCCTATTAGTTTATTGATAAGTGTACGTAATCGTAAAACGTGAATTTGAAACATTACCTCCGATTTTCGATTTAATCGAAATAAGTAGTCTCTGAGAAATAGTAACTATTTTCTTCGAAACGAAAGTGGTCCATAGTAAACAGATGACTATATATTAAATTACCGCTTTAAATTTTACATTGTTGTAAAGATAAGCAAATGTAGTTAAATAATAAGGAACGTTCTACAATATGCGTAATAAATTTTTAATGTGAAAATATAAGAATGATACTAGTTTGTGTTGAGTGGAGATCACCCCAAATGTGTCACTTTAAATTATTCAACATATACAATAATTGTTCCGCTATGAGTTCTTTTAAAATTAGAGACTTATAGACATAAATATAATTGCTGCAGTTTACTGTTTATGCAACTATTACATGCTGAAAGTCATAAAAACTACGGATGAAATACCCCATATAAATTCGACGAGTACTTTATAAGTGGTATTAGTTGTTAGTAAAGAAAATATCTTAAGCTTTTACTCTCCTGGTAAAAGCAAAGGAAGCAACTGCTGCAAGTTCATTGAAAGAATATTGATTGCAATTTTTAAATAAATTAATTAATAAACAACTTAATATCTGCTTTAAATGTTGTATCTACTGTTCAACATTAAGCAATTAGTCGTCTCATTATTTGTATTTAGATGAGTTTCCAAGACGTTTAATTGAAATAACCTTGAAAAAACATAATTGACAACCTTAACTGGAATAAAATGCATAACAGTTCGATTCATTTACTCAACATGAATTTTCCCAAGCAGACTTCTTAAAACAGACGTTCTAAGAAAATTTCTTATATTCTTTTAAGTTTTGCAGACCATTTAAAAGGGAGCAAAAAATCAAAGAGTAGCCAGCAGAATTAGTTTATTGATAAAAACTTCATTTTTATAATCATCTTTTTGATTTTGCAGTCTTCGTTCTTCTAATTTTTTTTCATTTATGGCTTCATTTCATCTATACCCATCGGTATTCAATTTGTGATTCATTTATATATCTTTTGTCGCGACTGCTTATATGACTATTCCCTTTTAATCTTTTTTCTATTATAAAAACGTTTCCTTGTATTTTGATTATATTTTTGTCTTATATCGTATCTATTCTTTGAACTCTTCAAGATTTTATTTCTATTATGTTTATCTTGCTTTTATTTGAATTATTCATTATGTTTCTGATCAGTATGTTATAATGCTCTTAATGATTGTTTTATGTAGTCATGTTTTTATTATATTTAGGATACATTTACGTCTTAGCATCAAATGCAGTTTCTTGTTTTTTTTTGTCTTAAAATGTTATTCATTTTTTAATTAGTAGTTTTTTTAATGATGATGCACTCTAGGAACTTAACTTACGTGTTCATTTAATCAAAATTTTCTACCGTGGTCTGTCGATAATATGGGTGCATACTTAAATGAATAACATACTTTTTCATATTTGTAAGGTATTAACCAATTTTGGCTATTTTTCTTCAAACTATATACTTTGCTCATCCATATTTCATTGCTGCATATCAGTATGCACGTGTTCTTATTAAATATATGGTTTTGTTCAAATTTTTACAAACTACAACTTTTAAAAGCTCATCTTTATGTTTTCTGCTCATAAAATTAACATTTTCGGGTTGTCCTACAACAACTTGTTCGTCTACAAAGTGATATATATATATATATATATGTATATA
>JAWQRO010000032.1:0-71712 GCA_033557835.1 Helochares maculicollis
GAATGCTTAAAGGAAAAGAAAATGCCTGACCACTTGAACAAAGCTGCCATAATCCTAATCCACAAGAAAGGTAGCAAAGAAGACATCAAAATTAACCACCCTATAAGTCTCCTACCAGCAGTATATAAAATTCTCACAATGATAATCAACAACCGGATTCAATATATACTAAGTTCTGCTCAACCAAGAGAACAAGCTGGATTTCGAAAGGGCTTCAGTACAATGGATCACACCCAAACAATCAAAGAAGTGATCAGCAGAACTAAAGAATACATATTACCACTGTCAGACAGCATTCGACTCAGTAATACCACAAGCAATAACAAATGCCCTGACAGAACAAGGTGTTAAACTCAATAAAGAAACTAGGGAATTCGCTGTATGCAAAGGAGTAAGACAATGAGACAATATTCCTCAGTCTATTCACAGCCACCCTAGAACATGCATTCAGAAAGTTAAACTGGGACAACTACGGATTGTGTGTAAACGGAGAACGCCTCAACAACCTTCGTTTCACTGACGACATAGTCCTGATAGCAAATGACCCCGCCAATCTCCAAATAATGATAAACGAACTAGCTTTGGTCAGTCGGGAAGTAGGTCTCAAGATGAACCTCTCTATGACGAAGGTGTTGTTCAACGAATTCACAAATAAAACACACATCACCATAGAGGGTACCACCTTAGAAACAGTTGACGAATACATATATCTTGGTCAACTAATAAATATATCAGGATCCCTACTTCCAGAAATCGATGTAAGAATTAAACTTGCACGGAGAGCATTTGGATGAAACTCTATAATATTCAAATCCAAAATGCTCCTCCACTTGAAGAGCAGAACATTCGACCAATGTATCCTGCCAGTTCTAACTTATGATTGCGAAACGTGAACTCTTAATGCAACCATTAAAAATAAGTTCACCAAAACCTAAAGATCAATGTTAGGCATTACAAAGAGAGATCGGAAAAGAAACACATGGATTAGAGATAAGACCAAAATAACAGACATAACCCAAAGAGTCAAATCACTGAAATGGCAATGGGCGAGACACATAGCAAGAAGGGCAGACAATAGATGGACAACAAGAATAATAGAATGGTATCCCAGGGGTATTAAGAGACCCAGAAATCGCCTCAAAAACAGATGGGACCGAGACATCAAAAGACTTGCAGGAACAACCTGGTTCAGGTTAGCCGGAGACCGCAATAAATGGAAGTTGCTGGAACAAGAATACACACGGCAAGTGATAGGGATAACCACATAAAAATACACACTAAGACATCCCCTCTTCAAAAGAAGTAGAAGCATGCGAACAACATTGTGTAACAACTAATAAGAACTAATTAATTAATTAAGGAGGCCTCATCTTGACATACAGGTTGATATGGCTGATAATGATAATGATGATGATATATTATAAAAGGGTGAAAATAGTTAACACCCATTTGTGCTTCTGTTAATTAAATTTTTTAAAATGGGCAAATATAAATTATACATAACATAACTCACTAAAATATTGGATGACAATCAAAAATGTTGATAAATAATAATAATAATAAGTGTATATGGATATTTGGGATACAGTTTGCACATCATATATTAAAATATTAGTACGGTTTCAATCCAAAGTGCTAGGTTCTATCATAAATACTCTGATTATGATTTCTAATTATATTATTACAAGATATCTCCAAATCAAATTTGTTACATTAGAAATAAGAATGTATCCGAGAAACTATTCATTAAAACTAAATTTTCATGTGAATAGGCTATAAGTCTCATAACTTAACTCATCGCACAATCTATAGTCAATATTTACGCTTTATATGACCCTTTATATAACTTTATATGACGTTAAGTTATTATATCATAGATTAATAGATCTTAAGACAAAAGAGAAATAACAGACAAACGTATTCTAATGTTGAAATATAACTAGTTTATATTTTTTAATGTTCTAAAAATATAAACTAGTAATATTTTTATCAAATGACAAATTTAACAATGGCTCAGGTATAAAGTTTTCCAAAACAGAAATAAGTAGATGTTCCAAGTTTAATTACATACATACCTGCTTATATTACTTGCATATGGAATATTGATCATTATTGAAGTTGAAGTTCTCTTGCTCGTTGATATATTTGCAGAAAAACAAGGTGTTTTAGGAGGAGATGTTACTGTAATGTTGTTCAATTCACTAGCACCTGCTGCATTAACAGCAGCAAAAGAAACTAAAACTTCAGTAGAATAAAGCCACCCATTTTTCTAGCAAATAAAAAAAGAGACTGAAGGATATTTTTAAATATTATAATTTAACTATATACTTACAGGAGTAGGTATTGCTAACGAGAAACCTAATTTATTAAAATCATCAGTGATATATTTTTCTTGAAACATAATTGCAAATATATAGATCTCAAAATATTTTAATAGACCATTGACCACTTGTGGGTGTTCCCAAGAAACAATAAGCGTATCATTATCATCAAAATATCCTCTAGGATTTATAGGTGGTGTTGGAACTAAAAAGTATAAGTGAAGCAAAGAGTAGCATTACACAAACTTCATAAAAGTTTTTTTCAAAACTAAAAATTACCTTCAATTTCTGTAATGACTGTAACTGATACTCCTGGAATTGGGTAGCCCATAATACCTTCATCTTTTACTTTAATCTAAAAATTAAACTTAATAAACCACATCCATAAATTTTACCAAGGTGAAATGGAATAATTACTGTAAATGTATGTGGAACATGAGATTGGAGGTTTGTAAAGCTTGTGCATAAGGAATCTTTCCAGATATCGCAAGTTGTAATCTGGGGATTTTCTCCACATAATTTACTTTTATGATGTGTGCAATAAATATCAATCGTCTTATTTAATTCTACAGTTTTCCAACGTAGAGATACAAAACTTTCACTTTTATTGTATACCTTGAAATTACTAATCCTGGGACTTACTACAAAGTATAAGTATTGTTTATATAAATAAATAATTTAATCATATTTCTAGCATCTGCAAGTGATGCCATTAATCTACCTACAGTAAATGTGCTTAGAAGTGTAATTCGTTTGCACAGGTGTCAAACTATATGTTCTGTAAGAATTATGACCCTGTTTCCTGATAACAATACAATCTCGATTTTCAATTTCTGAATTGTTGCTTGCTGCAATATGCAAAACACGGAAATCTTTATTTGTACAGCTGCGCACAGCACTAATGGCCCAAAAGAGTTGCGAAGCGGGGGCTATGTCATTTGTTGATGTCTTTATAACAAGCTGTTTTCTGTCCCCTTTAAATTTTTTAATATCTGCTGAAAGACTAACTTCTTGCCATTGTTTGGTCCCTTTGACAGGCAATATTTCTATATTACCAGAATTCTCACTATTTAGTAACAAAGTCATACTGCAGGTCACACACAAGTTTATGAACATAGAGACACAAAAATGATCTTCGTTATCATATTTTTGCAAATCACCAAATTGTTTCTGGGTTGTTTTGGTGGTGTAAGTGAAGGTATCTGGAAAATGAAGCTTGTTTAAAAATACCATTAATTTTAAATGCCAATAAGAACTGTGCAGTACTCTACAAATAAAATTTAAATTTTTTCATGCATACGTTTCCAATACTTATCATCTAACTGAAATTCGTGATCCAAATTTCCACTTAATAGTGCCAGTCAGTCAATCAAGAGTAATTCTAACAAAGCCAAATACAAGTAAGCTACTAAAACTATACGCTACGATTAGAAATTAGCAATTTCACAAATTTTAAAGCAATGTTAAAGCAATATTAATTATAGATATTTCCTACTTAATTTGTTAACGGCCAGCACCGTGACAGTGTTTCAAAAGTAGATCCAAGCTTGGAAATTTAAAATATCAAAACTTACAATTGTGAATTTTATATTCGCCTTTCTGTTGAGCTATGCAGATAAACATTCTTTTAACCTCATAATGTGTAGCTTCATTGTCTATCCAATGTAATAAGTTTTCTTTCTGGTTCAGCTGCTTGATTGTAAAAGTATAGTTTTCATTTTTAATAATAAAATGTCTCCACTCATTTATTGATAACACTTTTTCAGGGTATGTATGCTTTAAAATACAAGAAAACTATGTACCCAACAATTGGTATACTGATAAAATTCATTAACAAACTGTTTTGTATACAAAATAAGTGTACTTGAATATATTAAAATGTTCAGTTTGCATATTGTTTTACTTACCAAATTTATTGATACATTATTACAAGCAACATGGCTGTATGGATTATCTACTGCCATACATTTTTTTAGTACAGAAATAGTATTATTCCAGCCTCCTATAATGATGCGGTAGCAAGAATCGCTTCCTGGACTATTTGCGTCGCATAGATATAAATGCACACTTTTGGCAGCTCTCACTGAGATAGGAATTTCGAAGTGGACACTATTGGATATCAAAAATTCTTTAAATTGGCACATTTCAGTTTCAATTCTTTGAAAAGCTGCAACCATGGATAATACTCATTTCAAGTAATTTTTAAATTTTACCTTCATTTCATTTAACTGTACATTTTTTATATCTCAAAGAAACTTACAATCCCAACGTCTATCAAAAATTGCTCCAAGCTGAAAATCCAAAGAGTTCCCCAAATTCCAATCATTGTTTATCCAGTTATCTTTACAAGATTCTGTGCTTTCAAAATTGCATGCCAGGGACAAATTACTCAAATTTGGTTCAAATACTGGTGCTGGAAGGTAAATCAAAGTTCCATATTAATTACACTGCCGTTTATTAATTTAGATATTGGCTTACGTTTATATAGCTGTCTGTTATTACTGTTCCAATAATCCCATGTGATTATGGATTCTATATCGCTCCCGGCAGCTACACATATCTGCTCGTTACTCGGAGTAAGGATGTATTGTACTTGAAGATCATCCAAAAGTACCACTTCCGAAATGAATGATATGATTAGAAAGCTGAAAACGACAACTTTTAGTAAAATATCAATTATATATGTTGTACCATTTACTAAAGTGCAAAATAATGAAAAATGTACTAAAATACTTTGTATTTATTTATTTGTTTGTTTATTTCTTTAAATGTATAACGTTAGCTTAGTTTATCATTTTTCGTGAAATTTATCTATAAGCCTTATAACACTATATGTTTTGCATTACTGAACTGTTGCATTGGTTCAATCTTTTACTCTTAAGAACCCATTCAACTTTCTTCCGAACTCTGAATTCAAACTGAATTGTCTTTGGCGGGGATCGCTTATACCAATATTTTGGTACGTTTTCTATCCTTTTGTTTAGGAGTTTCTGTTTCCAGAATTTCGAGAGAATTGCCAGGTGCCGAGTCATGTCGCATCTACTCTGGTAGAAGAACCTACATCTCTATTAGTCGCCTGGTGCAGAGGTTAAACATTACAATACATTCTAAGAAATTGGTGTTTAAACGACAAAAGAAAAATATGTTGTTTAATGAGATTTGCGATAGTTATCGTCAATCAGCATTGTCAATGTTATATTAAGATATCATATAATTTCGATAAGAGATTTAATAACATGTCCATCATTGTACAGAGAATAACATTTTTAATGTGAGATTGTGACCACGGCGCGCTTCGTTATTATGTACTCAACTTATGCTGTACATGTAGAATGTAGAATCGAGATGTGCTAGATTACAAGCTTACACATTTCCAAAATTATTTGTATCGAAACACCAAAAAAATGAGATGTAATGTTTATTGGGTAATATATTTTTTTAAATGGAATAAAATGTGTAATACGTAGTTAACAAGTGAAAAGCCCTTGTTTTTCAAATAATAAAGTTCATATTGCAATAAACATATAAATAGCAACAAACTTACGTTTTATCTTAACTGTAAAAGCAAGAACTGCTGATTGTCTCAATTTCTATGCGATATGTGCAGGAGTTTAGAATGTAAGATGCAAAAGAAGCATTATTGCTTTGAATTGTAAATTTTCAATAGTATTGTATTATACAACCGAGTAAATCTGCAGTCATAGAAGGAACTTAAAGTCTGTGTAAAATTAATTTAAAACAATTTTGTATGTTACACATAAATTTTTGCATCCAAATTAATGTGTTCTTGTTCCCGTCTTTAATTTGGGAGCTAGACAGTAATACGGATATGATTTATCAAAACTTTGTGCTAACAAATATATATAAAGGTTTCTGTAACCCAAATACAATCTCAATAATAGCTTTGAAAGTGAATATTTAATTGATTTTTCTAATATCCATCAGCCTAATCAAACAGAATAACACAAGTAAAATTAAATACCAAATCAGGAAAATTTAGGGAATTATCAGTTTCTAATTTTAAAAATTGCTACAAAATTTTTGTGATAGCAGATAAATTGCGGTAAGCCATAATATTTCCTCATAATCTCATAATAAATATAAATTAATTTTGTATACAACGATTACTGGTGATTATTTTGCGGACTTCCTAGCTCTGGAAATTATGGACTCCGTGAGTCAATCCCCCCTCAACATTTTCATTTCTCTAAGCAACCAATCCTATTATTATCGAGACTGTGACAAATAGCTTATTTAACTGAATCATAATCAAAAGCAATAAAAAAATCGAAACATTTCAAGCTCCTCAATTCAAAATTATTAAGTTCCCGTACAATGTGCACATCTCAACGAGCCACAAAAACATGTACTTCAAAAGCGGCACCGAAAATTGATGAAAAAGATTGCGTAGCTTGGCCGAAATATAGACTCGGCGGTGGTAAAACGGTTGTTCATCCAAAGAAACTGAGAAGACAATATTCAGCCGTCATCAAAACAGAAAGTTTGACAGAGGCTTCTGCAAATATGTATCGCATTTTAGACGCTTTGGTGTGTGCAAATAACACTAATGACTATCCAGTTTGTAGAGTTATTTCGCCACCTGAAGGTCACGAAAAAGATATTACTGCAAACAAAATATATTGCAAGACAGGCAACGAAATGGAAGGCTCCAAACATAGCTTTTACATGTGTACGCAGAAACCCAGGAGAATATGTAAATTGCAAATTGCTAGAGGAAATTGTCCGATTCGAGAAATTATGATTGATTTAGATGACCCTAACATGTTTCATAAGCTAAAGAACGCGATCAGTGATGACGATTTAAGATACAACACCATGAAGAACCTGTACATGTGGTTGAAATAAAAAAAAACATAAAAATTAAGTAGTAAACAGAGTCTCATTATAAACTAAACATTATAACTTGTACGCAATAAAATGTAAATGTTTTAAGTCAGATTGTATTCATAATAAATAAATACGTAACCAATAAACAAAATTTGAAACAAAACCAACTGACATAAATTCGAGTCCTCTTTTAGAGTAAAAATCAAAATTTTTAGTAATTGAATATGCAAATTGTTATCCAAACTAATATACCAAAAAGTTCAAAAAATAATAGTACTACAGATATAATAAAAGAGTGCAACATCCAAAAACTTAAAGATGAACTAGAGGAACTTGAACGCCACTATAGGGTATTTAAAGAAAAACTAAATGCCGAAAATGAAGAGAACGAGGAGGAAATAGAAGAGGAAGAAATTGAAAGCATCGAAGCTCCTATTAAACCAGAAGGAAATTACACAATTTACGACCTACTTTCCGTCCAACAAAGTTTAAGTGCCGTGGAAGAGCGTTTTTTCCAAATCAAACAAAAACTTGCACAAGCTAAATCTTCTTGCAATACATTATTAGCAGACAAATATGGATATGGACACAACAAATTACACAAAATACAAGACGGAAATCCAATTCCAACAGAGGGAAGATACCACGAAATCGGCAAAGATATCATTACTTACGATGAGTTTGTTCGAAAGCTCGAAATAATGAAGTCTGACGTTATAGAATATCGCAAAGATCCCTCGAAATACCTGTCAGAAGTAAAAACACCGAACAAAAAAACCGAATCAGCAACGAATGTAAAATACGTATTAAATAATATGCTGAAAAACTTATGTGCCGATGAAGAAGGGCCATGTGATTGGGTTTCCCAAGAATACCAAGATGAGGACCAAAATGATTGGATAACTAACGAATTGCATCAGTGTAGAAAAGAAACCTATTACATTTTAAAACCAAACACATCGTCTGAGGTTGACTTTGCTAAGCCAAAGCCGGAGAAAAGGAAGAAAAAGAAAAACACTCGTAAACCACAAAATCGCAAAATGGCGAAAGAAGTGCTTGATCAACTGATGTGTCTAACGGACGAAGAAATAGGAAAACTAAAAATAAAACTGAATAAAATGATTTGAAGTTTTTAGGCAAATAAGTCGTAATAATTCCAAGAGGGCTTCACTATGTTTCATTCTTTGGTTTACGAAATTTTAATGGACTAATAATGAGAAGTAAAAGTGGAATAAAGCAGATTCCATTTATACAGAGAAACATGGATTTCATTGAATTTTGATCAAGTTGTGAATATTGTCGAAAGTTAACACCATTGTAATAAGCGACATGTCCAAGTTAAAATTATTAAAAAGCAAAGCAAGTTACAAGTACGTTTTGTTTATAGTTTTTGGATCACTAATCAGTCAATCGACCGTCATGTACAGTTTCAATTTTAGGTGATAATTATCAAATTGGTTTTTGAAAGATCTTAAAAAAGTATTATTAATTGTCATTACGCCCAAACTCACACAAAGTTAAAGAATTACACAAAGATGAGAATGTCATCTGGCTATCTCAGATAGTTTCTTTCATTATTTAAATGCCCTAGACCTTTCTACAAAACATACAAATAATAAGCTTCATTTCCTCGTTTTTTTGATATTGAGAAGTGCATAACAAGGACGAAAGTATATAATAGATCTACATATTTATATATTTAAAAGCACAATCTCTTAGCTGAGTGACTAATCAGTGCTCAATTCAAGCCCATGAGAAATACCTTAATGATATAGACAATAAATTAAGAAGGTATTTTAGAAATTCCATACATAAGGAGATGAAATTGAAAGTTAGTTGTTTTTATATTGACTATATCTGGCTAGTTTTCGAAAATTCAACTAACAATGTGAAAATGCGTGGTAAGCAGTCAGTCTCTTAAAGAGACACATTTATCTCAAAGACGGTTGCTGCTACCAATTAGAAGACGATGCATGTTTTTGTTTGAAAGCAAAGAAATACGAGAAATGCTATTTTGAGAGTATCTACCTCATAGGAGTATGAGAGGTGGTTTGATAGAGGTTTCGGTGTTTTGTCGATTTAAAAAAATATTTTTAAGTTGCATGTTAAGTAATTAATTTTTATAAAATATCCTGTAATTAAAAAATCGTTGATCAAAGACATGAAAAAGTTAACTTCTAAATCCTCGTTTAAAAATATTGGGACAAGTATTAGCCGTTTTAGTCACAAAATATTGATATTACAAATAACAATATTTTTATTCCGGCTTGTCTCCAAAACCGATGTCACATGTTTCACCGTCTGTTTAAATCCTCAATAAGATGAAAGAGGAGACGGTAATTTTTTCATGCATTTTTTATTTCAAATTCTTAACACAGAAGTGATTCCATAAATGTATGCATAATGAATTGAAAATATAACGTTAAGTATTACGAAAATGGAGAACAGTTTTTAGATGCTATAGCTAATTTCTAGTACTATCTATTGAAACAGGATTTTCTGCTAAAAGGAAAGATAACCATTCATATATATAAGAATTGTTGTTTATTGATTTCTCCAAATTATACAAAATTGATAATTATACCCAAACTATAATTAACACTAACAATAAAAGGGAGTTCTGCGGCTTGAAGAATATATTTTAATATCCCTTCAGTTTATTTACTAGCCTACATTTTCTTTCTTTCTTTTTTTTAGCCCTAAATACAGTTATAATTACAATTCTCTTTGACGATGAATGCAGGAAATTCTACTACACATCCATAATGAATAGCGAATTTAATGCTCTCTCGAGTCTGAGCATGGGCTCAACTTATCGTGGTTAATTGTTCAGATATTTAACACAATTGCGCTAAGGACATTCACAATATAAAATAATTGTATATTGTTAAAGTGTGCAGTGTATGTTCAAACATATAAACAAGCGCTCAGGTGGCTTGGTGGGCAAAATAAGTGTGTCACCACCAACCATGATCATCTCTTTAGCAATCGGCAAGAAGTGGCTCGTTTCTGGCAGCTCCACTCTTACTTTCTAAACTCACTGCGAATAGTAAGCATAAAGTTTGTACGCATTCTGATGGTACATGCAGATGATATAATTTGTTTTTAAGTGCTAAATTGATTGGAAATAAGTGCGGACGTGACAAGTTCTTAAATTTCATTAAAACTACAATTTGGACAGATACAAATTTTAAATTAATCACAAGTACTTTTCTGTATGGTGAAATTTAATAAAAGCCGTAAGTACCATTTTTATAGTATAAAAATAATTAAACTATTTTTATCGACTTTCGACACTTTATATTCCAGCCGCTTTAAATTACTTCACATTATTAATCATTCTTGTTAAATTGATAAAATAATCACCAATATAAATAAACAACGCTTTCACTAATATGCATTTCTTTGCGCATACTTTCTGTTATTTCAATATATAATTTCTTTAATTTAAATTTGAATTTAAAATGTTACGCCTTGGTGGGTTTTTTCCATATTTTATATTTATGTTACAGCCCCATAAAGCAATAATTATTATTCGTGGCCGTGTTTAAATGTAATGCGGTAAAACGCATTGACATTTTAAATAATTGAAGATTACAGTACTTGTACCAATAAGGAATGCATTTCAATAAAACTATATTTTTAGTTATCTAATTCAATTTGTTTTATTTTTAGGAATACCTTATAAATAATATGGAGAAAGTAACGACTATAAAACCGCATGGTAAGGCAATTCTCGTAAGAAAGGCAACTTTTTTCTATAAAAATATGATAATTTCATTATCTTAATTATATGCAGTTTACTACTACACGCAGCATTATGGTATCGGATGGTAGTGAAAAGATAGGATCTTTTAAAGACGTGGAATTTTGTTTGTGCATAATGATTCCTTGAAACCCGATATTTCGAGTAAAATGAAAATTTCAACTTAGGTACGATTAGGTAACTAAAAACTGACCGTTCTTGGCCTTAAGATCCACTCAGGCGATTCCGTATTTTTGAGTGGAGATAAAGCGTCTTATTTAAATTGATGTAGTATTGAAATAATGCAATTCTTTTATGGATTTATCGATATTGAAAAAATAATGATTCAGCTAAAAGAATCTCCAATTCAAATCGCGACGTGATGGGCTATTTGAACGGGTTAGAAGAGAAAGATTGTTTAATGATGTCAATATTTTTCGGCCAAAATTCACAAGGGGCTATTGTTAAGTTCAAAAAATGTAGTGTAAGTAAAATATAGAGACATGGATGAAAACTATTTGATTTACAGCCATTATGCGATGTTCATATATAAACCTCAAAAAGGAGTTACAATCACCTAGTTAATATTTAAATGTACAATACAAAGATGTAGATAAATTCTAGATTAAAATTGTTTGCTTACAAGAAGCGAAACAAACTTGAGCAGGTCCGTTTCTAACCGATGAACGAACGAGCATTATATTATTGAATAAACTAATTGTAGTATGTTGTTAAAAACCAGATAGGCGTTTTGTATTAATCATCTCTATCACATAAATAATATACCTATATGTTTCTATACATCGCAGTATACTTATCAAGCAATGTAATTAAAATATTTACATATGTATAATATAAAGCGCAGTATTGAAGAGCATCATACAATTATTTCGAAAGATATCCACTAGATAACAGGATAAGACATTTAATTTATTGAATTAAGTAGCGAAAAAATTTTAAAGAATTATATTAATTCCAACAAGATAACATAACATAAAGCGTAAAAATACAAGCAGATCCATATCTATAATATCTCAATAAAAACGACTAATTTTCGTGTAAATATTAAAACATATTAATTTCTTTTATTCTAATATTTTTCTCCATATTATTGAATGTAGCATTTCTGAATAAAGCCCAATCCAATAGAATTTGTTTTCATCATCTTACTTATTCAGTATTATTAATTACACTAAAGAATTGGAGCTATTAAGCAACATTTCCATGTACAAGAGCGTTAGTATATGTGAAAGGTAAAAAAAACAAGATTTTATATGATAATATAGAACGATTAAACAAAAGACAAAGAATTCCAAAAAGAAGTTGTCATGAATGTATTCGGATACTTTTAAAATCAAAACTGGGGTTGTTTTTAGATGTTTACTCATATCTCATCAACCGTTAAAAAACCGTTATGTATAAAATTAAGTCCGATTCAATTTTTAAAAAATGTTCGCGTATATTATCTACCTAAACCTATACTTCCCCCTATAAGTTAAACAGTAATTTTTTCTATACAATTATTTATGCTGCTTTAAGTACTATTTATATATATAATTTAATAATAATAATTAAAGAAAGCTTATCAAATATGCAAATTTTATAGTATAAAATAAATAGAAATTTCAAAGTTATAAATAAGAAAAAGAGTGTGTGCTTATATACATATGCATCCACATCCATCCTACTCAAAAGATCTGATTTCTAGCGATTCTGTGAATCTAGATCAAAAACCAATTCTACAACATTGTTTTCCTGTATTTGCAGTACAGTGTTCCAAATATGAAAATTCTTACCTATCACTTATACATGTACAGCTTGAAGAACCCAAAATTAAAAGTTCATTTGAAAAAAATATATAGAATGTCGGCGAAAGATATAGAGTACACATTTTAAAAACCAAGCTTAAATTAGATTTCGAAAAGTACGTTAGGGTATCCAGAAACAGTAAGATTGCATGCACACTAATGTAAAAAAAACAATGATTTAGAAACTAAAAAACAGGTAATAAATTTTTACGTTAAATTTTGACATTGAGATTTAAATTTATTAATTATTTTAGTTTATTATTTATCTAATATGACAACATTTAACATTTAGCATCTGAGAAATATACATATTGAGTGTGAACATTTCGATTATAACAAAAAGAATTTGAAATGCTTGTGCAAACTTTAAAAATCAAAAAATAGCCCTTCTAGTGGTCGTGACAGATCGAAATAATATAGTGATATGGTAGCTTTGCCTACGTTATTTTAACATTATATTTTAAGAGCCTTTTTCAATGGGCAAAATATCACTCTAAGCGTTAGAAAATATAGCTGTAACCCATTTGTAAGCTGTTAGTTGTAAATGAAATTGACGCGTTTTTAACTGTAGTTTTCCAACACTGCAAACGTAAATCCAGTTTAATCTATCTAAGATAGCACTTCAAATTTAAAATCTCAGAGATCTCCTAACGCTATTTTTTCAGAAGCCGATAAAAGCGAAGAATTCATACAAAATCTTCTCACCGAAGGGAAACAAACATCATGCGACGAAACGGCGACCAGCTTTTTAAATAGCACTTGCGTACCACCATTTTACAACGAAGACAAATTCAAAAGGTTGTAAATGCAATGTTTAAATAAGTTACAGTGCGAATTTTTAGCGCAATAACCCTTTGTCGGCACATCCACGGCATAATTATGCGACTCATATTATTCTGATATTTCAGAGGGCAACATTTTTTTCACAAACACATCTTCGCTATGTTCATTGCCAAGTTTTCCGGACTAATTTCCATCTTGGCCATTCCTTCAATCAGAAATATCCTTGTCTTCACCAAAATGTCAGGAGAACCACTGACTGCCTACAGACGATATTTGAGCACCGTTTTTCATATGTACGTTTGGTACAGAAGCGATTTTAAACCCGGGTCAGAGTAAGTATTGGAGTTGAAGCCAAAATATAGAGTTTTCAATTGGGCGGATAGATGGGGGCAGCCATGCTGTTTTCGTGGCCTCGGTCTAATCTGGTGTTTATTATTCATTTAGACAATTAGGCAGCAGGTCTAAATAAGAAAACATTATTTTCAAAATAGGTGTTCGTTCGTACAAATGTCATTTTACGGTAGACGCAGTGGCATTTCAAAGTTGATTCTCTAACATTTGGTGGCCAAGACCGAGATGACTAGTTCGGTAAACAATCGGCCAACATCCGTACTTCAAAAGAATGCCAGATTGGCCGAGAATATTGTTGCGGTTTATGAGGACAACCAGAGGCACTCAATTTCTCGTGGTACACAAAAACTCGGCTTCTAGCAGATTTCGACTTGAAAGATTTGAGGGTATGGTTATCTCTCCCTTAATTGTTTCTGTGCCAATAGTCCGCAATCGACAGGTGTCTTTAAAGTCAACATATTCAATGCCATCGCTCAAATTCAGGGTAATTTATGCGGCAGTCACTGAAAATTGGATCACTCGGATTTGTCGCACGATGAGAAACCGAGGCAGACATTTGACCCAGTCAAATCCCATACAGGACATACTGAGGCCTTTCAAATACAAAAGAAGTTCGCTAAAGAATCATATCTAGTTTATTTTATTGCATTTCAACATCGATCCGCCCTTAGTGAATAAGCCTACAATATTTTATATGCCATGCCATATTTGTAATGCAATTAAATGATAAGTCATGACCGGCAAACTAATATTTTAAATTGATTTATTTTTAGGCTGTGGCAATCTCTCGTAGAAGTCAAAAATCGCCATAACTCGGCGAGCAAAAAGCACTGCAAAGCTGGATTCGGCAGAATTTCTCAATTTGACATGGCTGTAACGCAATTCGGATTCATGGGCTATGTTTTATGTAGGCCGAAGATGATTGGAATCCACGAGTATACAGAGCAAGAGTTAGAAGACTTTGTGCATGTTTGGAGAGTTGTAGGCCAACTAATGGGAATAGAAGACAGGTACACATTCCATGATATGATTTTTAGCTACAAAATTCCCTGCTGACAAAATAGATAACAAAACCATAAAATGAGTAATCAAGACTTGATACAAAACCTCCGATATGAAAAACAAACCTTTCATAACCGCAAACAGGGCAGAGGCAGGAAAAACAATGTGTATTTAATGACAAAAATAACTATAACGGAAAAGATTGCTGATTTGGACAAAAAAATAAATTCATTATTAGTTTGCTAATGTATATAAGTAAAACGTTGCCTTATTTCTTAATTTTTGATATTGCACTAAATCGATTATCAAAATTTCGTGGCTTAATTATAAGGACAGCTCTTTTTTAACAGTAAAGTAAAATACAATAAGGTTTTAAAATTTATAGAACCTCAAATAAAATCGATAAAAATCTTCGAAATTTAACGTATATTTTCAGTTCAGATAAGCAATTACAAGAAAATAGTAGTTATCGAATTGTTCAAATACAATTCCAAATTTTGCGCAAATACATTCTGTATTTACTTTAGATTTTAAAGTAAATAAAAATTTTGATAAATCTTTAATCATATTTTTTAGGTTCAATATTTGTCGAGAATCACTTGAAGAAACACAATTTGTTTGCGAAAAGCTTCTAGGTAGGATTCTCAAGTCGGAAATCGAAAGAATGGATACAGATTTCGTCGAAATGTCCACACATTTAGTCAATGGAATGTGGTGTATGCAACCACTTTTGGAAATTCACGTTTTTCTTAGTTACATCCTACGTATCCTCAACAACGATTCGCAAATTAATAACAACAATAATATCTGTAAAATAGAGCTTACAAAGACACAATTATGGCACCTGTGGTTCATAACAAATGTCATTTCCACAATGAGGTTTAGGGTTTTAAAATTTTACCACAACTCAGTCATGTATATCAGTATGTGGCTGATGGTGCATTTCCCATTTTTGGCATATTACAAATTTGGCAAAGCCAATTCCCACGTGACTATTTTACAATCCAAGCAAAATAAGTCAATCGCCAATTCGTTCTAAAATTAAGTTTTAATTTGTTGTATTCATTTTGTATATTGTTTTGTTAAAAATAAAATTTGCGATAATCAATTGGACTTCTCTTTATAACACTCATAATATTTCCAAAGAGCCAAGACAGTTTAGTTTATAAAACGTAGATTTGTGAAATTGATGTTTATTAAACAATTCGCGCAATAAGTTTTTTCAATTGCATTAACACTTGTTAGCTAATAGCAGAACAAATATTATTGCTTAAGCTATAAAACGTTCACCTAAATTACTTTAATATTTCAACAGGTTACCTATGTAGCAAAAAATAGGCAGAAATGATGACGGAAGTAAATAGTGCCAAAAAATGTGTAAAGCATTTACTAAACGATTGTTTCCAGGATCCATATAATGGCTTAAATATAAAAAAATCTACACACCTAGATTTATTAAACACATAAAATTAAGGCGGGTTTTCTTAATTTATTTAATGTTAGATGGCTTTAATCAATTTTGATATATCAAAATATAAAATCAAAAAAATATGATATTCAAGCAAAACTGATTTTGTTTCCAGAAGACAAAGATTCTATCGAGAAAATTTTGCTTCAATGTTTGTACATTGGCCAATGAAAGCCATTTTTAATTTTCATTGGTAAATCAAGTGAACGAGCCAATGAGTATAAAAGATACTTTACCAGAATAATCCATATAAATCTTTGGTGCACCAGGTCCTGGATCAAGGTAAAAAATGTTTATGAAGTAATCGAAAGTAGTAGAAACACTGAAATAATGTAAGAGGGAGCAATCAATATGTCCTTGCATCAAATAATTATTAATTTCTTAAATAGTTATTGCAAATACTCGCTATTGTTAAATAAAAAGTCAGCAACAGAGACAGAAATAAAAGATGAAAATCCGGAAAAAATTAAGCAACAATAATAAAGCTAAAAAAGATGCTACACCCAGAAACAATGAAAGATAAGAAGCAAAACAGTTTTGACCAAGGATATTATAAATAATAGCAAACAACAGGATAAAGAATAAAGGAAGAAAAGATAAAGATAATATTAGTAAAGATGCGAGAAAAGAAGGTAGAATATAATGGCCCAGCGGAAGAGCAAATCAACCAATAAGAGAAATAAGATATTAAACATGTATAGAAATTAGAGAAATTGCAGCTAATTGCAAAAGGAAGCTGATTAAAGACTTTAACCAGAGAAAACACTCAAACTGCAGAGGTAAAATGTTAATATGTAAATAGAAGGCTATACTTGCAAAACAAATGATAAGATAGGCGGAATATTCTAAAGAAACATACAAATGCAAATAAGGAAGTGAATGAGAAGCGGGAAATATCATTACAAAGCCGTGATTGTTTATATTTGCATCTAAAAGGTACCAACGATGTCACACAAAGAAAGTGCAAAAATATATTATAAAGCCAAAAAAAACAGTTGTTAGTAAATGAGAGAAACTTTTTTGTAAACAAAATATGTCAAGCAAAAATCCGATCAAAACAAAATACCAGAAGAATTCAAGAGTATTCAAGAAGAATGATCATATATTTTTATGTGGTGGAGATGGCGGTTTTCTTTAAAAAATGGCCTGAATGTGTAATATGATACTATAAGGTAATGTTTGCTGTTTTCGGGGCTTATTTTTGAGTGTGTTTTTCTATGACTCCTACCCTACGTACTCACAACAATAAATTCACCCAGCGAATTGTCAAAAATCTGATAAAGTTGTTATTTTCAAATCAGAATTAACAGAGAAATTAAACTGTGATAAAATGGTCAAAATACATTAGAAGGCTTTATTACCATTTGCCGAAAAATGCTTTGCAATATTGGATACTGCAAGAATACAATGACCCAAAACAGTTATTTTTTACATCGTGAGGAAACAAGAGCACTCATAAAGGTTAAACGTCGTGGATAGAAGATCTGGCCCAAAAACAGATATATAGTTAAATGTGACTTATAGTTCTTTATCTAATGAAAAAGTAGTACAATTAGCACAAAGCATGTATCCGCTGCTTCAACCAATTATTGATAAAAGGGACTGGATATATATATATATATATATATATATATATATATATATATATATATATATATCGTTTTAAAATATGTAAACTTTAAATAAAAATGAGGTACTATATGATCTTGCAATTGTAACTACGGCCAATTTACAAATCTTACTTTTTTACAACTGTAAGTTATAGATTTTACATTAATCAATAATCAAATTTAAACAAATATAATCTGAGATAAATAGATAACAGGTGCTCATTATATACCTGAGTAATAATAGTCGATAAATATTAGCCATCAGAACAATGTAGAGATGTGTTTTTAATCCATATTCATGTCAACAAGCATCCAATATTTAAAAGTTACACCACAATACCACTGATTTGATAAAAATTTTTAAACGTACTAACTCTTATCAGAGGATACACTTCTCATATAATGAACATTCGCCATCGCAGTTATCTCATATTAAGCTATACTTTTATAGCAGGATTCCCCTAGTTATGTTTAAGGAACCATTTTGGAGTAAATAAATATAAAAATGTAATTAATTAAATCATTCTAATTGATTAATGTAAAAGTGTTTGTATCAAAAAATTGCTTATTATGGCAGATCTGAAAAATCGAAGAATCAGAAGCACATACTATAGTTATTTCGGCATGGTTGTAACTGATCTTCATCATCAAAATTGTACCTTAACGCTATTAACATTTGCATAATTAAGTTTTAAAAAATCCACAAACATAAATATTTTCATTTTGCAGAGCAAGGTCATCACTAATGAAAATCAACAAAATCCACTGAAATGACAGCAAAAAGTTCAATAGCCATGCATATGAAGTGAGATGGGTAAAGTCTATAGTCCCTATTTTGAAGATTTAGCATTTAGCTGCATTTATGGAAATTTATTGGTACACTTGTAGGAATCAAAGATGAGCATGTGAAATTAAATCAGCGGTTCACTTTAAATTTAGTCCACTACAATTTTTGGGTACAACATTTGCTGTGAATCGTTATAAGAAACCAAAAAAAAAGTAATGAGATTCTACTAAATGTTTTTAAGTAGCAATCATTTTGCCATGTTTTGACATGCATCCTGATTTTCTAAAATTGTCAGCTGCATTAATAGGACTTAAAAGTATGACAAACACAGTTAGAAATTACACACCATTTTTAAAATACGCATTTGTTGACATCAACAGCAAGCACAATATAAAAAAGATAACAAGTCATAATCCTGTTAATTTAACACAATGGCAAAAGATTTGCAGAGGTTATGTTACGGAACAAAAATAGCCTGGTTACTGTACAATAATATATATATTCAATGTTAGAAATATGGCATTGCTACTAAAATAATTATTTAAATACAATAATTTCAAATATTTCATAAATAAACCAGTAACATTAAATGTCCATCACAATTGATTTAAGTAAATTGTTTCATATATCTCTTAATAATTTATCAAAATCACTGGAATCATCAAAGTTTTCCAAGTCTTGCGCCAAACAAGTTTTAATATCTTCTGGAAGCAACATGTCGCTTAAAGGAGAAGCTAATGGTTCTGTGTGAAAATACGGATGATGTAAAGCCTATAACGAAACATCTTTAAGAGCACTTCCTCAATCCACATTTAGAGTTACCTGTTGAGCTGATGGGCGTTTCCTGTAGTCATATTGCACTAAACTTTTAATGAGATCAAGTGTTTCTTCACTTACGTTCGGCACAAGGGAATCCCACTTGATGCCTTTACTATTAGCGAATGTAATTTTGTTATAATCTGGAAGGGTTTTTAAGTCTGGCCATGTTTCCTCAGTTGGAGTACCTAAAGTGTGTAGAACAATCGCTAGTTGTTCTATATCTGACTCACCCTAAAAAGTAGTAATTTCAAGCATTTTCTTTGGAATTTGTTAGTCCTACAATATTGGTATTTAATTGTACATACCTGAAATAATGGTTTTCTATTGTACATTTCACTCATTATACAACCCACTGCCCACAAATCTACAGCGCAAGTGTAGCTTTTAGAGCCATATAATAATTCTGGCGCTCTGTACCACCGAGTTGCCACTTGATGTGAATATAATCTTTCTGGTTCTTTTTCTACATAAATCCTAGCTAGCCCTAGATCTGCAATTTTAAGTTTGCCATCTGAAGCTATTAATAAATTAGCAGGCTTTAAGTCCTGAAAATATATTTTTTATATGAAGTTTCTTAAATGTACATGTAATGATTACCCTGTGCATTATGTGATTCTTGTGCATGTATTTAACACTTCTAAGAAGCATCTTCATGTAGCATTTGATCTGAGATTCTACTATAATATTTTCTTCCTCTTTTATTACGTCATACAAACTACCAGGCAAGTATTCCATGACAAGAATCAGTCCCATGCCTCTTGGAATAACTTCATATAGTTCTACAATCTGCATAAAAATGCAATAATAATTAAATGAGTAAATGTCAAGTGAAAAATAGTTAGCTTGGTATTTATTCTGCCATTTTCTTAAATGTAATAATTACTGATAAGTTAGGTGATTGACTCATTAATGTCTTAGGAGTGTTACTGAGTCAGTAAATTTTAACTCTGAAATTATTTTTCACAACACTGAATTGAATTGTTGCAAAATGGTAAAACATATATTAATTTATTTTTAAAGGAAAACCTGTGCACTGTGTTTGTGATGTGGGATTAATAATTTACAAATATTTTTAAAGCATTCCAATTGTTATCTTTTCATTATATATGTCAGTTGTAACATCAACATATTGTTAACTATTCTAGATCTGAACATGGATACAAACAAGTACACACACAAGTCAGTCTATTATAAGCAAAGCTTTTTTCGACAATTGTGATTTTTATAACATACCTTCCATAAGTAGGTTTACCGTTGAAAATATCAATAAACATTATGGAAAAAATCCAATTGACAGACTTGCTAAACAAAACAAAATCTATTCAAACTATAACACAAAAATGCCTATTTGGTTCTAATCAAACAATCCAAACTATGTTAAATAAAGTCTTAAAACTTGAGAAACAAAAAAGGATTTTTTACCCCAAACTATCCTATTGCTAATGGATAAGAAATAATTCTGCTTTACATGCAGTAATTATAAACATTCCATATCTAATATTAACTAGTCATGAATAGTTGGCCAGTTTAATTACTGCTGCAATGCTGTGTTAATTTTTATAAGTTTATATTGTATGTATGTATTTATATATATATATATATATATATATATATATATATATATATATATATATATGTTTATAATACATGTTGTCACAATACATAAAAAGGTAGTTTGAATTTTAAATTAACAGGAAGAAATCTATTAATTTTAGCTGAACTTATGCAAAAACAAACTGAAATATCAATCAAAAGACTATTACGTTATACTACAAAATAATATCTCAATAACACTAAAAACTATTTACTTACATAATCCGATTTCAAAGTCCTCAAGGCACAAATTTCACGAAAAATATTCTTGGGGATACCTTCGTCCAAATTTTTAATTAAAAGTTTCTTCAGTGCCACGATGTCCCCTGTCTCCTTATTCAAACCTTTCATTACGTAGCCATGAGCACCTTGCCCGGCATTGCCAATTATTTTATATTTATTCATATTAAATGAATTAATTTAAAAATATATATATCTTCATAAACTACATCATCTTTAACTTTGAGGTTACATTTTTAAAATCGATGGGTGACAGCAGCGCCAAACAAACGATAAGAAAATGCAACTCACAACGAAAACACACGAAGCGGGAATGGTTTAAAATAAATTTAATGTTAATTTTTCATTAAATATAAATAATTTTTAAATGTATTTGAGTATTTCTTCTAACTTCAGGTAATCAGATTTTTTCTAGAGCTTATATATATTAGAGTAAGCAATAATAATTACTTTTAAAAACCAAATCGTTAAGACTAGAACATTTTAACATGTTTAACATTTTCATACAAGACAGTTTATTTTCATTCAGGGAGGATCCATAGTAAATTCTAGAAATATGTCGCTTCTTAGTAATAAAATTTCGATCTTGCATAACTATTCTTTAAATTTATATTTTCTTGAGCGTTGAATATAAGTTTAGTATTATTTTTGTTCTTTAGAGCATTAACAATTTGTGAAATATCAATGTTCAAATCAAACAAGCTTTTTGCATCTCGTGCCTTTTGTTCAACGGCAGACATTAGTATCGCAACTTTTAATCAAATATTTTTTATGACTGTGTTCCAAATTTCAGATTTAAGGGCATATGATTCCTGTACTGAGCTGATTAAATATTTGTACAAACTGTAGGACAAGAATAAATAATTTACTTTAAGGAATACATTTTCACGCTAACATTTTTAATTACTATTGTAAAAATATAAAAGGTGTATTAGATTATAGTATCGCAAAGTTTTAAATAATTAACAAAACAGTTTCGTGTAAACTATTCGCATATTGTCTTCTAAATTGATCTTAGGAAGAAATATTTTTTCTATAAAAACTATAGAGGTATTATATTTTCATAGATTTTAACCACGAAAATTTGCATAAAAGACATATTTTACAAATATTGTATATAACCGAGTTATTGCATATAATTTCACTAAGGTTATAATTGCAATTATGATTCATGGACATTGTTCTAATAAAGATTAAAAATTGTCATTAAAGAAATTGAATCTGTGGAATGTGTTTTTCAACTTTATTGAAATTTTTAACAAATATCAATGCTTGTTCAGATTGAGCTCTGACATTTTCAGAAAACTTCAGTGGATGCTCTTATCGTTCAGTTTCTGGATTTTAGAAGCTTATGTGACCCTTTTAATTGAAATCATATCCATTCAGTTTCTTGTAACTCTTAACATTGATGGTTTACTTTGTTCTTGCATTAAGATAATCTTGTAGATTATGATTTAAAATAATCAAAATATCAAATTTATGTAGGTAAAATTCTAATTTAATCGTTCTAAAATTAAAATAGCACATTCTAATAAATAGTAGCATAAGATGTAATTAAATAATATGCATACAGATCTTTATTATGGCACAGCGAGATTGTCTCTGCCTACCTCCCTAGACAATACAATTATCATGCTACTGCTACTAATATTTTGCCTTATCGTTTAGATATGGGCGTATGTCTCTACTTAAATATAGATTAATAATAAAAAATTCAAATTGTATTTTCCTTGATAAGTTCCAAAAAATTTCCTCGTGCCAACATTTCGGCAATTAATTCCCCATAATTACAGTAAAAATGCTTATTTGTAAACCTTTCTAATGTCACTATTTCTCATTAGTCTCATTTATTTGCTTCGGATCACAGCTAGAGCTAATTAGGTGTAATTAAATTCCTGTGTGCTGTAAAAATAGGAATTTGTTTGTATTTAGTAACATTTATTTTGCGTGAGTCACTGGCATGTCTTGATGACAAGTCAACCCATCCTAAACATGGCGTCTGACGGTGACGATATTATTACTGACCAAGAAAAAGTGAGAATTGTATCAGATTTTATTCTTCACTCGCCCCCGGGGGAATTTAATGAAGTGTTTAACGATGTGCGAAAGTTATTAAACAACGATGATCTCCTTAAAGAAGGCGCCAGCGCTGCTTTTGCCCAATACAACAAGGATCAACTTACCCCAGTCAAAATCGAAAATGCTGATTCGCTCGTCCTTATTACTGAATACAACGACTTAGGAAATAACAGGTTCTTCGACCCTCGCAGTAAGCAATCTTTTAAATATGATCACTTACGAAAAGATGCATCCGACTATCAACCGTACACTCCCGACCAAACAGCAGAGCCCTGGCGGTCTGCCCTAGATGGTGAGTTCATGCAGTACTGCAGAAACCATTACAATCACGGCGTGTGTAGTGTAGTCGGTCGGAGCCAAACTGGAGGCCCTATAACCCTAACAGCCTGCATAGAAGACCATCAGTTCCAACCGAAGAACTTTTGGAACGGAAGATGGAGATCTCAATGGTCGATAACAATAAATGGAACGTCAGTTGAAGTCAGGGGAATCCTAAAAGTTCAAGTACACTACTATGAAGAAGGTAATGTACAATTAGTGAGTTCAAAAGAAATCAAAGAAACGCTGACAGCCACGAGCGAGTCGCAATTAGCGAAAGAAGTGGTCCATTTAATCGAAGAATCAGAAAACTTGTATCAAACAGCGATATCAGAAAACTACCAAACAATGTCGGATACAACTTTCAAGGCCTTGAGAAGATTACTACCTGTAACTCGCACTAAAATCGATTGGAACAAAATAGTATCATATAGTATTGGAAAAGAATTGAAAACACAATGATGAGACTTTTAAGTCGGGCTAATAAAGTCATTGAAGCCTTCCTTGTTATTGCTTAGGAGTGTTGTGTACATAAGGCAAAGTCTTGTTAAGTTTACGGCAGAACAGGGATAGCTAACCTTAGAAATTATTTATTGAAAATGAAAGAATTAATAGATATTTACAAGAGTTTATAGACTAAAACAAGAGCTCATTTTACTTTTCATTTACATGTTCAAAACAATGTGTATTTGTAAACTAAAAAATTGCTCTCAACTGCAACCTATTTTTATTTATTCAATTCTATAAGAAAGATTTTAAACTTATTTTACGCATAGTTAATTACGTATACATATTTTATTTTTTGCAAACCAATTATAAATATTATACGCTAGCATACAAGAAGTCTATCCCTGTAAGATGTGCAATAACTGAGCACAAACATACCATCGCTTTTGTTATTGACTTTATTTTCCTATAATTACGTATTACTAAAATAATCATTTTAATTCCTGTATTCATTTTTTAAGTTAATATAATTCATTTAGACAACAACAAAAGAAACGTGTATTTGTTAATTTTCTATGTTATGTATTATAGCAGTCCTCCACGTGTGACTCCCAAAGTAGACTATTGTAATAATTATCGTCACACAGCTGCTACCCTTATATATTAAATAATTTATATATTGTTAGAATAAAACCGTTGTATGAGTTATTTTTCAATAAAAAACAACTTGTAAACAACACCCAGTTTTTCCATAATTTTAAAACAATTAATTTAAATTTTGTTACTTTTTTAAAATTTCCCCCTTTCATGTAACATTAGCGAAATAAAGCGAATTTTAATAAAAATAAATCTGCCTATGCATATTAAACTTTCCTTCAATTCAACTGTTCCGGAAGAACAGCAACCTTTGGGGAAGTCGTTGACCTATGACACTGTTCCACCGCTGCTGTGACTTTTTCCAGACAATTTTCAAAGCGGCTGAACATTGCGCCAGATCAACGCAGCATCAGGCAGCGGCAGTTTTACATAATACTCAAAAATGGGCGTAACTTTGTACCATTTTCCACCGAGCGCACCATCTAGGGTGGCTCTTTTAGTTGCTCGTGCATTAGGCATAGACGTTGACGTCCAAATTGTTGATTTGTTTAAAAAAGAGCAATTGAAGCCGGATTTTATCAAGGTAATAATGTTTGGTTATTAAATCGAGTTCTAGGGACTCTTTCTGCTGTAACTTTGGCAGTATGCCGATTTACCTGCGACAGGCGGGTGCCTTTTAAAATCAAATCGCCCTGGTTGTTTAACAATTATTTAATTTTTAATTGTTTGATTGTACGATCTTTATGTACGTTTTACAAATGAAATTTTTGTTCTATAATATTCAACTAAATCCGCATTAACATCAGTTTCTATTAATCTACAGAGGTAATTATTATTGCAGAGGTTATGTCCCTAATATACCTTCACGCCGAGCAATCTACATCATTTTCCACTTATATTTTTGTAATTATGAGATGCTGATAAATTATAATACAGTTATTAGATTGATTAAAACTTGAAGAACTATATTTCTTATAATAGATAGAACTTGTAAAGAATCACATAGAAAGAAAGCAACTTATTAAATTTTTGGATACTACAGTTTTAAAAACTAAGAGAAAAGTGTTTCTTTGTTAAAATATTCTTGTTTATAACGTTATTATTAATAGACTAATAATGGAGATTTTTACTTCGTGTACTGAAAAGTAAGTGATTTCCATTCTATGCTGCAATGCACATTAAATTGCACCCATTTCTACACAAGGATTTTCTTGTTTAATAATCATATTAATGTTCTCATTATAAGTATGTCTGCTAAGGCAACTTCAGTTTTGATAGACCCATTAAGTATCGTACTTTGTATTAATGGTTCACCATTTCTATGATGAAATTAATTGTGTCTTGAATATCGAATTATGTGGTTTCTTGACTGCATTTGACTAGTGTCCATCAATATTGACTCAGTCTTTAGTCTAGCAATCTCTTAGATTACGATTAGCTGCATTCAAACATTGTTGGATATATTTCAAAATAAAAATTTTTATTCCATCCAGATATATTGTCAGACTTCTAATCTAAAGTTTTCTAAAAATTTTCAGCTTCACACACATCACTAGATTACTAAACCCACGGCAAAAGATTTTTCAAATATTCATAATAATCATTTTATAAAAAATTCTAACTTCTATGTTATTGCTATGTAGATTGCATAAACATAACTTTGAATATTAGTTTATGTTGAAACACGTTGTCCTAAAAATCTTACTAAGGATAAATTTGTCCACAAGTTGTTTTATCTGTCCAATTCAATACTATGAGCTTAATATTATAAAAAAAATCGTCTTTCGTGCAGTTCAACTATAATAAGAAAATAATTTGAGAATACTTTTAAAGTTATTTTAAATATAGATAAAATTGGAAAAACTACCATGGTACAAAATGCAGATTTTAACAATTAAAAAAATCTAATGACAGTAATATATAAAAAGAGTATCTAGTACAACTAATTTGCTTCATCCAATATAAATATTTTTTAAAATGACTATCATGAATGTTGTATTTAAAGATAAATTCACAATTTGATTAATATAATTTTTATGATTACTGTTATTCACATTATGTGGTTTGCAGGAAAAGAGTATGCTCTACAAATAATAATAGTAAGGGCTAGAATTGCAAATAGGTTCTATTAACCTTCTCAAGACAAATAGAAATATACTATATCTCTATCTGAGATTGTCAATGAAGTTTATCAGATTACCTGTTGTCCCATATTTTCTTAATTCACAGAGCTTTTTTTTCCATTTGATATAAATAGAAACTCCCACATACAGTCAAGACTTCCCATATCAATAATTATGATTGCATGTAACAACACAAGTAATAACAACATTTTCATGACTTTTAAAAACAAATGAAATCTATCAAAGGATTAGTTCTATTTGGCACTGCAATCAAAGAAGAATCTAGTATTTTTAGGTTGCTAATTTTTAGGTCAATCCACAACATACGGTTCCAACTTTAGTAGATGGTGATTTTTCTTTGTGGGAATCAAGAGCAATTGCAGCATATTTGGTACGTACTTATGGAAAGGATGACAGTTTGTATCCGACAGACCCCAAAAAGAAAGCGATTGTAGATCAACGATTATATTTTGATTGTGGTACTCTCTATCCACGCATAAGAGCTATTTGTGTGAGTGCTTGTAGCTATATTTTTATTTAATTTTATTTTTGGTAACATATTCGCATACGATATATCGTCTATTACCAAAAGTTTATTGTTTTATTTCTATTATTTTGGCTGTTTGTGCCTAGTGCTCTATTTCATTAATTTTAGTTCCCTATATTGTTTTTGGGTGAAATTGAAATTTACGACGAACACAAAACATCCTTAGATGAAGCTCTTGGATTTTTAGATGTGTTTTTAGAAGGCAATAATTTTGTGTGTGGAGATACTTTGACCATTGCTGATTGTTCCATTGTTGCTTCAATAGCCACTGTTAAGGTAAGTGATTTTCGATGAATTTTCAAAATTTCAGATTCACTTTTAAAACTAATAAACACTAGTATGATATAGATTAATTTTTAAATGAAAACTATGCTCTAAAAACTAGTCAATTCTGCTTTGGGTTAGTGTTGGTTTAAGGCTTTTGAAAATACCTGGAGTAGTTTAATATAAATGATGAAAAATTGAACCATTATTATACACAATTTGCTGTTCACTAGGCCATTGGTTGGGACTTAAACCCCTACGGCAACATATCAGCATGGCTGGCAAGATGTTCTTTAGAAATCCCAGGCTATGCTGAGGCAAATGAAGAAGGAGCACAGGCTTTTGGAAAAGCTGTGAAAAGTAAACTTGCTCCTGGCCAAATATAAATATTTTAAGCAACCGTTTCATTCATATCAAAATATTTTTGTATTAACTATACTTGAAATAAACTATCCATTTTCCATAAATATTGAGATGCATTCTCTATTGTTTGTGGCTTTAACAGTGAAATGCAAGCCATTAATAAAGAACCAAACTAACTTCTTTTTATTGTTATCATTGTAGAACAGGAAATAGTACTGTGGTAGGTTTTGTAGGAGTTTTCAAATTAAATAAAAATAAACATTTCAAAATAATTGAGTATAAGCTATTTAAAACATTTTACTTATCATTTTAGTTTAAAAACTTAGCATATTTCAATAGGAGTGTAACCTTAATTAAGCAAACATTCAAAAGTACAAGTTAATAATTTAAAAAAGTGTCATTAAATAAGTCGATGTTTATACCTATATCTAAAGCTATGCATATTATACTGACATTAGTTTGTTAAAAGTTAAGAGTCATAATATATCTAAAATAAAAAATAATAGCTAAATTCAAATAATTAGTCATCAATAAGGGCCAGCCTAGCAAATACATTAAAAAAATTAAAAATTATAATTATACAATTTTTAAGTTTACTACTTTTCTTAAGAACAATTGAGAAATTTTGCATTCAGATTTTTTAAATTTTACATATGGTGAAATATCCTGGTTCGTACAGCTAAAAGTCTTTAATAAATGAACCATCTTACTCATGATAGGCCTTAACTTATCTGGGCTGTAAAAATATAAAGTTGCTTTGCTAAGCTTAGTCCAAACTTTCTCTACATCATCAGGGCATAATGTCACAAGCACTAAATAAAATGCAGCTGCTGCCTTCAAAGATGGTAGAATAACGGAAAACTGTTCGCTTAACACAAAACATTCCAATATAAAGAGACCTATACTTAGCATCGGCTGAAAGCAAAGGTTTTTTTTGTTATGGTCAGTAAATGTAGAGAAAAACATAAATGGAACTGGCTAAAAATAAAATGATAAAAACATACCGTTTTTTCAAAACAGACAATCCTAACGTAATATTGGAGAAAGATGCAAGGCTCTGGTATGGCTAGTAAGAAATCAAAATAATACAACAGTTTCTTTTCCATCTTCACAAAATCAAATTTAGTATAAGCAAATTTACAGAACTGCAATAATTGTCGGAAGGATATTTCATGTACATTATCCATTTTGTTAACTAACCAGAAAATTGTGAGGCATACCAATTGGATCATATTTGTTGGAATGTTGATTTTCATAATAACAAAGTCAAATAGATGTGCAGTTATCATTATATTATGCGATGAAATGCTTGTACAATCTTGCACCTTGAAGAGCCAATTTAAAATTTTGAAACGATTATTCTTCATAGAAGTCGAAATACTTTGCATTGTAGATTTTGGAATAATGTATTCGTTTTGCTTAAAGTATTGGATCTCTATTACATCACTTAAATACTCAAATGTGTATATATCTAAAGTGTATGGCTTCTTTTCTCCTGGAAATAGAAAATTAATTTTTGGCACAGAAACTTCCCATTGTACTAACTATTTTCCAGTTCTTGCTTCATCTTTTGTTGTGATCTAAGATAAAATGTTTTTTGTAATTGTGATACAGCTGCTGTTTCGTAAATTAATGTTGTGTCTGATGTTCGTGGGTTTGATTTTATCGGAGAAGTTTCTTGTTTCATTAGTTTTTCTATCAACTGAAAACTTAAAGTCTTAAAACTCCTGTTCGAACAAGGGATGAATTACATAGTAAACTAATTAATATTTGCAGTATTAATTTAAAAAAATTGTAAACAGCATTAATTGCTTTTGATTTATGAACTTTACTGTTTAACAGTGTTCAATCGAATTAAAAAAAATGATCGGAATAAATCCAAATTTTTACTTATAATTTCATAATGTTTGCATTAAAATATAAAATGAAAGTGAACACGTCATAAATAAGTTGTCAAATTATAATAGAATAATTTTATAAATCTAAATGACATTTACCGGAATGTGTTTTGAAAATGAAAAATTTTTACTCCAAAAGAAATTATAGCTGCATTAAATCTATTAAATTGTGCATAACAATGTATGAAAAGTCCTTGGTACAATATTTATTCAACTATTCGGAAATTTTTAAAATCATAGAAATTAAAGTAGCCTCCGAAATGTATCAACCGAACCATGTTGAGACAAATATTTAATGACTTTGGTTCACAAAAGTATGACTTTATTTAGCAGCAATTTTCCATTTAGCTCCTATGAAGATTTTAATAACATACAAAATAAGAAGGTATGTTTCCATTCTAGTTTTCGTGATTAATCAAGAGAGTAAAATTAGTAATGTCGATTTAAAATTTGTTTATTAAGCAATTCTATTATTTAATTATATAATTCCACGTGTATTTTATAGTATACATAAATGCAAATGAGAAGGTTGAATGGAGCCACTCCAGATTTTTTTTAAAGTGACAAATTATTGGATCTCTTTTGCTCCTGATGGTCTTTATGATGCAAAGTATAGTTTAAAAACATATTTAATTTAACCTCTGCTGGGTTTTCAACTAGAGGAAAGTTCATGTCATGCAATAGATTGTGAGAATGTATTTAAAAATATTTGTTTTAAGTGACTGCGTAAGAATGAATAATATCATAAAGATGCAACCAATATTTTATGTGGCAATATTTAATTTAATTTAAAAAAATTTAAGGTTAAAATTGACAAATAAGACATCTAACAAATCGAAATAAAACAATATATTTATTTAACATTGTTTTCATTAAAATGTGATTATTAGAAGTTTGATGAAATCAAATTCACGTTGGTTAGCATTTAAATAGTAAATATCATTTTATGATTTTTTGTGGTTTTCATATTTTATGACATTCATTAAATGATTTTTTTTAAACGAGGTTTAGCTCTAAACATTACTACAACTTATTATTTAAATTTAGACATACAGTTATATCAACAAAGTGGCATTCTAAATTAATTCCAAAATAAATAAGAGCAAATTGGCCATGACTTTTTAATTTTGCACAATGACTTACCAATGGTTTTTTCTGAACTGTTACGTTGTATCCGCTTTGCCCCAAAACTGGAGATATTGAACAATTTTTGAAACTAGAATTATAAATTCCAGGAAATGGAGTACTTATTGCAATCGAAGATGAAATATCGGTCTTAGCAGTCCTGCATTGCAAATTAGATTCATTAAATGTTGAACACAGTTTATTGTAGTATGAACATGAAGATTTAGCAACACTCTCTTTTGAAATAATTGGAGCCAACATGTAGTTTCTGAATGACTCATAAGATTCTGTCGGTAGTTTCTTTGTGATGGCACCTTGGGAAACTGCTAGTTTAGTGCATGTGGATTCAGAAATTGAAGGCAATACTTTATTACAGCAACATTTGCTTGCCCCTTTAGTTGAAATTGTGATATAAGTAGCAGCATTAGGTTTTGGTTTGTTATTTCTGTGAACAATAGTATGACATAAACAGTAACAGAGTTTCTTAAGTTATATTGGGCCATACCTTTGAATGAGCAATGCTTATTTAATCTATAATTAATTGATAAGTTTGAGCTTACCTGTCATCATTTTCTTTACCAGCATGTTTAAGGGGATATCGTGCGTTCTTAGTGATTTCAATTTCCACATTTCTTGAGGATGTTGACGTACCCTTTGATAATAAATTCGATTGACGATCTATAGGTTTTAGTGCCCTTCTTGGCTGATTTGGAATGGAACATTTGCATCTACAGCCACAACTCATTATTATATAAAAATGTTCACCTTTTAAAATAAAGATAACCAAATTTACTCTATTTTAGCACACTGTCTTTTAAACTGAGTATTAAAAAAGCTTCCCTACTATGTTTTGTAGTACTTTTTATCGGTATGTAATTTTTTGAATGTTTACAACAGAGCTCGTTTTCTAAAAAATATCACTACTAACATTTTTATATATAACATCAACTTTAATATGCAAATAAAAGGATGTAATTATTGAATAAATAATAAAAATTTTAGACAAAACAATAGGAAATAGGTTTTTCATTTGTAGGTAATCATATAAACTCTCACCTTGTCACAAATTTTATTTAATTATTTATAAGAAAGAACAATAAATAAAATTCATACGGTATCAAAAACAACCAGAACATACTAACAAAATGAGGGCATGCACAGTAGCAACCTCTCAAAATAAAAACTTAACAGAAAATTCGATGATAATAGAAAACAAAATCTAAAATTTATTAACAGAATATGCTAAGTTGGTACAGGCTACATATTTGTGTAGAGATACGCTACATTTTACTTAAAATATTTTCTGCCACAAAGATATCATTACCTGGTATAAAATTTATTGACTAAACACAACGATCTTCATGAAATATTTGTTTACCATCTACCGATTAACACATTATTTCATTAAATTGTTACCATCTATCTTATCACGTTATCCTATTATGTACTCGAATCACAATAAGGAATATTGGCAACCATATTTTGTTAAACTTCTAAAAAATACTGCGTCTCAAGACCATCCACCTCAGTTCAAACCAGTTCTATACCTGTGAGTACAATACTTAGTTGCACTGATGGTACTATACTTCAAGTTATAATATCCTATATCCAATTTTTAAAAGTTACTTCAACGTCAACTGTTTTTCTTTAGATTCGTCTTTTGATCTGGGGTGGATGCACTTTAAAGGGAGTGGAAATAGTTAATTATACAGTTAATTCTTAAAGCTTTGGTTTGGATCTTAATTAAGTAACTTTAAATTTCCTTTGAAGGAAAATTTACTCTTCAGATTCAGATAAATGATTTGGTTTGTTGTCGTTGTCATTTATTTCCACTTGATCTTCTTCCATTTCTTCCACTTCGATGTCAACATCGTTTTCCTGTTCATCGTCAGTTCCCTAATGGAAAAATAAGGACATATGAAGATGGCTTTTGGAACTATTGATATTATACGAAATGTTCATATGTCTAAAGGCAAGATCTTAAAAAAAAAATGTTCACTGTAGCTAAAAATTATAGCATACAGTAATTTCATTCCACAAACTGAACTTCTGTCCCCATCTAAAAAAGCTAACATCAGTAATTAAGAACGATTTTGCATTTTTAAATAAATTTTAGAAATTTTTACCGCGATACATTTTTATGATAAGTAAAAGTTGTCATTATAATTGTTGTACCAACTCTTCTTGATTTGCTGTCAATATTCTTTAAAAGATTCTAAAAATGTTCAAATGCCTTCAAAGCTTGTAACTTCAGTGAAAAAATATTGATTTATGCTGCAATTTTTTTATTATTATTATCATAAGCAAATTGGATCTTTAGTAAGGGACTTAAGTTGTAACATCCAACAGAGGTGTTGTCATGTATTGTTAAAGTAGATATTATACTGAGATTGGAAATCATTAATAAGCTAAATAGCAGATTTTGTCTCGTCGTTTTTAATGGAAATTTTAAACTAATGATGAAGATGTGATGATGAATTATATTTTTTATGCAAACATACCTCTGAAATGTCATTTTCTGCAGCTGTTGCACTGCTGGCAGTCGTATATTTAGATTCTTCAATCATGTCCTCATCATTATCATCTCCATTTACTTCAACATTTTCGTTCTTTGATTGAGGAGATTCTTCTTCCTTTGGTTCTTCTGATTTCTCTAATAAACAAAAAATATATTTTTTAGGTAGCAGTTTCAAAAATACAAGGGCAAAGTAAGCCGAAATTACCTTCTGGTACGTCGCTAATTAGAGAAAGTGTCATTTTTCCTGCTAGTACAACTGGGACATCACTTGGTCCTTCATTTTGTTGTGCTTCAGTAGCGGAGTCTGAGACCAATAGCCGGGATTGAGCAGGTAGAGCGCCTTCCAAAAATATTTCTTGTGGGGGTTCTGCTTTCTCAGGTGCCATCGGAGTTGTTAGAGAGACTGAAGGTGTTTTGCGACTCCATTTTTGTCCATCTTCACAGCTGGCTGTCATTTCCATTCCTAGAACTTTGACGGAAGTTTGCTCATCATCTTGTGGCTTTACAGCACTTCCATTCTTTATGATGCTTGCATCCTTCATGGTACTTCCCTCTTTTACAATGTTGTTGCTCTTCACAGCACTGCCATTTGATATGGTACCATTAGCTACTCTAGTCGCAGTTTCACTCTGTCAGCAAAATATTATGATTAATGCGCTATTAACGCTTTGTATAATTTGTAAACCATATTTTGACAGGGTGAGGTATATTTATTGCAATTGAAGACGAGAGAATTTGCTTGTTTGGCAAACTTTGTATGTAGCAAAAAAAAAAACAATTCTTTAATAAGTAAATGTCTATGACAATAAAAAAGTTCAAACGTGTTTCGTTTTCATCATGAATCATGATCAAGTATATATTCAGCTTTCATAGTACACTTCTTATAGGGTATTTACTAGCTATTGGTATGGTGATGGTTTGAAAGCAAGAATGGGTATTCTAAATTTCTGCCTATTATGGTTTAAATCGTTTTTATTGTGTTTTGTCGAGCTAAATTTTAGAGTATAATCTCATCAAAATTTTATATGTACAAAATAGGAGGTGATGGGGAATCAGCAGTAGCTTATATATTGTTCAAATTTGCTGACATTTTGTTGATTAAGTTTTGACTTCTGGTCATTAGATGATAGTTACTTCTGTTATTTGAGAGATACAAATTGTAAACAATTTCATAATTTGAAAATTCAATTGGTTTTTTAATCAAATAGTACCGTATCCAAGACAAATTTCAACATGGTTATATGAGCAGCAATTATGATGAATGTAGGGTGTCTAAATCGGACAGTTACTGTAGTCAATATCCTAAAAGGGCATTGAATTGTGATTTGTGATCGAACAGTAAGAGCGAATGAAATATCCAATAATACAAAATAAAATATATACACCTTATTTCAGAGAAATATTTGGGTATAATAACAATTTACCAGAACCAATAGCAAGTTTACATAGTAACTAACAAGAACTAAATTACCTAATTAAATAAATTAGGCTAGACAATTAAAAAAAAGTCCACATTTGAAGAAAAGTTCTTTTCATCAGGACAATGCCAAGTACACTCATCCAACAAAGAAATTATGAAATTAAATTTTTTGGGTTAAAACCAAATTTCACATCCACCCTATTTTCCAGATTTGACTCCCAACAAATCCTATTTGTATTTTAATTTTGAGAGATGATTCTAGTGATAAAAGAAGCCTATTTAACAATTAGACATCCTATTATTTTAAAAATATCTAAATGGCAGGGAAGTCATTCGAAAAAGTATATTTTTACTAACTAGATTATATTGAAAAACAAACATGTAGAATGTAAAAAGTTGGCTTTTCAACCGCCATGTAGTAAAATATTTAAAATAAAAAATATATGACTAATATTTACACTAATGTGCAATAATAGTTTCATCATTCTCGACTCATTAGCATCACTCTACCTCAATGTTAGAAAGTATGAATATGGTTTACAAACTGTAATATGCAAAAACAACAATAACTGTGGAAGAAGCTATAAACTCTACTTGACTACTCATATGCAAAATAAATAAAAGTCAAACAAAACCACTGTAGATTATATAAAAGGCGCCTTTTAAAAAACTGGGAGTGTTGCACTATGCAAGAGCAGTGTGTTATATGTTGCTTACAATACGAATAAAAAACATATAATTGAATCCTGTTGATATGTCAACACTTCTATACCTGGTTCGAAACCTCATTAGCCTTCCTTCTCGCCTCTATCTCGCTATCCACTTCGTCCAATAATGCTGACATGGCATTTACAACTGAAGATAAAGAATAATCACAGCTATACATACCATCAAAGCTATGTACATGGATTTATTACAGGGGTGACAAAATGTGGTTTTACCGAATTCGTGTTCTTTTGTTCTATAGCTATCATAAAATAATTGTTTAAGATAGAATGTTACAAAGAAAATGATTTAGGCTCAAATAAAAATCAATTTAACAGAATTAGTCATCAATATCTACTAATTTCAAATACAATAAGAACTGAAAATAATTGTTTGTATTGAAATAAAAATTAAAAACAACAAGTTTCTAATATAATAGATCAATGTAATTATAAAATTTTTACTTAAAATACGATTATAAATTGTTCATCTTCCATTAACATAATCTATTAGCTATAGTAAAAACAATTTTAATGTGCTAAATAGACAGTACTAATTACCAAAAAGTATGCTTTAAGCCAAATATGTACAGTCATTCCAGGACACTATGTAAAGCAATGCATGCAGAACTAGGCGAAGCTGCTAGTGCGGACAGGAGGGAAAAAAGCGCACCTGCGATGCCAAGGGAACCCGATTCATCTGTTCTACGATTCGTTCCATGGCTAATTCAGTTTCACGGAGCCTCCTCCGAAGATGATCCAGTTCTGTATCTCCTGCAGACATATTATCTCAAGGTGCGCATAAATGATTATAAAATGAATGGGGAAGTAAATGATTAGAATATGGTTAAGATGCACCTCCCTCCTGTTCCACTATTCAGTGACTATGATGGGCACAACTTAAACACATTTCATGTCAACTAATTTCTACTGACTGTCTATGTTAGATTAGGGAAGACACAAATAAAAGTGAAAGTGTATTTATAATGATCTTTCTAAAAGTACACAAATGTCTCTGAATACTTTGCATGCATGTGTTTAAGTTTGTAATTCTATTTAAATATGTGTATGAACATACGCGGGCTATTTATAACAAGTGGCCTAGTTAATACTGAATTCTGCATGAGACTACAGGTAACTGCAATTTTCAAATTGTTTGTAAATAGTTTAGTTTGGGTTTACTGCTTATAAAGTATTGAATCTTTTCGATTGAGCCTAATCAACAAATTAATGATTTATTTTTGCAGGTTTTTAAATTTTGTTTCACTTTATATCTACAAAAATTATGTTTTTTGAAGTTAGAGAGTTTAATTATTTATCATAGTATTTTTACTAATCACGTTAATATAGATTAGCATATTGTATGACATAGTTTTTGTAAAATTGGTTTCATTGTAAGTTGTTCTAAGATATTCTAAAGAGATAGCTCCTAAACCCACAGAGTTAATCAATCGATTATAGTTTGTTAATATAAGTAGCGCTTTTACTCAACGCTGTTAAAATATGCTATAAAAAAGGGTTTCAAATAAAATTTTTTCTTTTACAATCTTCTTTAGAAAAATAAGACTATTTTAAGTACAATTCACAAAATGTGTGAATATTACATCTCAAAGGTGAAATAACTAAGCAATTCAATAGTTATATGTTTTGAAATAATGTCCTTATTAATTTGCAAGAGATCTAATTATTTCTATAGAATTTTAGACAAAAAAGATCATACATTCTGCTGTAGCTAGCTGACTGATCATTGCACAGAATAAATCAGTAATTAATAAAAATTGTCTAATTAAAATGGTATAGGAATGTAATGCAATGTTTAAAAACAATTCATTATAAATAAGTTAAAAGAAATAATGCATAACATATCAATAGCTAATATAAGTGTAAAAATTACAGGGCACTCTAGCAGGTTCTACCAATTATATGTGGTTCTATGTTAATTTTAAATACTAACGAACAATGGAAATAATTCTAAAATAGTTCCTACAAGATCTGAAATATGCTCTTAAGTCAAATTTATCTACATTACTTATCTACACCATTTCGTTATGGAAAATCTACTAAAATCAGATGCACCAATAAAATAGCTTACACATATCAAAAAATAAAAAAATATGTTGCATATGCATATTTTTCATACAACTCGATGAAGAGGTTAATTATTCGGATATTTCTAAAACACGCAGAATACTGCTTAAAAATCTATGGTAAAACAACTGGTAACCTGATAGATCACATATTCAGTAGTTTAGCTGCTCCAAATTATCTTTTAACACTAAAATTGATCCAATTTTATGAGAACTTTTAATGTTTTAAATATAGTCACACTCAGTCTATGCCTTAATTTATTTAAAAAGGAATTTACAGATGTCTTTAATTTATCTTTGGCTAAGTTCATAATGTTTTGTTGTCATGCCAACTTCTTCTCAGTCTTCCGTGTTTTCTACTTTCTGAGAATTTCCAATTTATAATTGTTTTGGAATCCAATTTTCACACAATTCTTCGATTCACTTATTTGTTACTGCTTTGAGCCTTTACCTTCTAACTATTCTTTGATAGAAATGCATTTCTATAGCGTCTAACATTCATTTTGTTGTTACTTATCTATTTTACACAATTATTTGTGAATCTACTTTTTGCTATGGTATAATATATAGTACAGTCTCCAGATTAAATAAGCAACTAACGACTTAAAATTTTCCAAAATTAAATGACCTGTTTTTATATTTTTTTAATTAATTTATGAAACCAGTTTTATTTCCTGCTTTCCATTTGTATATATAGCAATACAATTCTTGCTGATAAAAAGTAGTAATTGCTTCTGCATACCCTAATTATTTTACATAATAAATAACATTATATTTTTATTGTTGTCAGCATATTTATTTATATCACTGTGTTGGCAAAAGCTAATAAGAATTTTTAGATTGTTCTATTTGCAGATAATAATTAATATTTATTTATTGTTCTTTTTCTTCTTTTTACTCTCTCCTATGTGGCTTTTAAAGCACCATTTGACAAATATTTCCAGTGTTCGACATATTTTTCTTGATTCATTATTTAGTTGTTGAAAAACTTGGTAGTTTGTCAGTGAATTTGTTGATGCTATGCTATACATTTTCTTATTTGATTAAATATTTTTTTAGTAAGTGTAGCACTGCTCATTATCTGCTCCCCTTCAATGCAAATAAGTAGTAATAATATGGAGACCAGTATAGTCAGTAAGCCACATATTAAATGTGAACCTCATCTAACAATCTTTGAAATTGAATGTTTTAAAACTCGATGATCTACGTTTTTCATTTCTCATATTGAAATAATCAGTTTTGAATTTTTTAAACCGCTTAAAACATGACAATTTATTAAAAGTATGCTTTGACAAGTATTTGCTCGATTGTACAGCAGTTTCCTTCAAATGATAACAGAAAAATCAATACCTTCTACAAATCGCAGTTTCAGGTACAACATTCGATATGTTAAAAAAATATATGTTGTTATATGAAACTTCTATAGTTTTAAATTAAAAGTTCTTGTTATATTACTACATGCAAGTACAAGAAAGAGACGCCAGTGACACAGCTTGTCACATTAGCAACTTAATTGCTTCTAGATAATTTAGATGCATAACAGTTACCATAAGTTTTTGAATTGAACTATCTACATATAAGTTTAGCATGATCGATCAAGTTATCAGTGATAAAACTAACTTCTAAGATTAATTTAATTTTACACTAAAATAATTTCCACTAAAATAGTTTTGCGTGAATTAAACTATTTTCTACAAAATAACTTTTGCCCTAAAGTACGTAAAAAAAATGAGCACCAACAAAGCTAAATGTGATGATGGTACATGAAGTGATTTTAGAAAATGACTTACTTGCATCCCTCTCTTTCCATCCTAGTTGCAAGCAGCAAATAAAGCATAAAAATAGTTAGCATACATATAAAACCATGTTTCTTAATGACTATACACAAAATCTGTAGAATTATACTGAGTATAATCAGTTGTTGAAGGTTATGTACTGTTTTTGATGGCAATATGTTGTGTGTTTACAGCTGTGTACATATTATATATTCGACTGTACACTGTCTATATAATGCAGTTTATAGTTTGTTTAAGCGTTATTTAAGACTACATCTCTTTTTTTCACATGTTTCAAATAAATAAATTATTAGACCTACCTAATTTAGTAGACGTTTTATTTGGTAATCTTGGTTGTACATATGGACGATCAGCACTCTCAAAGACATCCTTCCTGAATTGTCTATCTGGTACAACTGGAGGATAAAGTGGAGCTCCAGGACCATCAGGTTGTTTTTTAAATAGTATCTAAAAATGAAATCACTGGTTATGAATTAAGCGTTTTAAAAATATTAAATATTACAGAACTTCTACACAAAAATAATTTAAAAAAACAGGAATAAATGATAGTTAAAAATTTGAACAATGAAACAGGATAAAATAACGTTTACCTTCATTAGGGTGTATGTGAAAAATATTACAATACCAACTGTATAAATTGGCATTATAACACTCATACTGCTTCCTTTATGAGAAGGTGGAACTACATGGCCTGCACCACCCATTGGAGGTCTCATACCTGGTATAGGCCCAGGCTGCATGAAAAAACAATAGAAGATAATATTGCATCCACAACTCAATAAAATGAAACTAACAAAATAAATAACATCAATTAAAAATCCACAACTTTGTAACATGAACTAAAACATTCTTTTTCATATCCGAAGCAAATACTCGCTTTCAATAATTGTTTTACTATATTCTTGGACTATTACAAGAATAAGCTGGCACAAACTACTAGTACAATTAGTACAATTAAATAAAAAGGTGTGAAATGTCTAATAATCACTGAATACATGATGTAACGATGACAAGAATGTTCTAATTTTAATTTGAACGTAAGACATCAATCAAACCCAAACATCCCGGAATACCATAAAAATATTGACATTACTTTGTAAACTCCAGAGAGGATATCTAAAAATAGCATCTAGATCAGAGAAATAGGAAGGTATTAAAAAAAATCTTTATTTATCTTCATTTAAATGAGCCACTTATAAATATAGCCCATCAGCTGATTACTTAATAAAATAAATAGCACTTTATGAGGTGCCTCAATTTCAATGAAATTAAAACAAAATATTATTTTAATTTGACCGTGCATCAATGTGAAAAAGTTTAGTAGTTGAGCAGCAAATTATAGAAATAGAATATTGGGCAGCATCACAGAGTTATTTTTAAAGAGATGTAAGAAAGGTCTGGTGCGAGATATTTATACACATATTTGTTGTCTGTGTTGCAAATCTCTTGAGTTGCACTTTTATTGATTGTTAGTATTTGAGTTTGAGTAATAAAACAACAATTTTGTTTTTGTCTGCCCATTCAAAAACATATTTGGGGCATCTGGTTTGTAAATGCATGAGAATTTCTTGAAGTCAGATAGAGGAATGTCGTAATGAAGATATAATGACAAAATTCAAACAATTTAATCAGGAAAATGATAATTGGGGAAAATGTAAACAGGATTCACAAGCCTAACAACTTTTCTGTAGGTCAAGCCGGTTGACATTGGTTTATTTCAAGTTGACTAAAATTAGTTTCTATATTTTACTGGATTTAATGTGTGGCACTAAATACGGTATTACGTAATTATTCTTTTGTTGAAGTTAAGAATGTATACTGAGCTGGTACAAAAGTAAATTTAAATACGGGATATGTTCTTAGACTGTTGAGTCTTTAGGTTAAAAATAATCCATGGTGTGCTTCAGTTTACTTGATTATCATTGCAGATTTTACCCAAATGTGCATATTCAAAAGCTTTTTGTTACCTTGCCCTCAACAATCCGTGGAGGTGGACCTCGCGATGGTGTAGGATGTGTATGAGGTATAGCACTACCTCTTTCTCTGAATGCCGGGTGTATTATTTCAGAACGAAGGTGCAGGGGCCTTTCTTGTTGAATACCTGAAAGTATTAGACTGAAATATTTTTTTTAAATTAGGTTAAAAATGGGGAACGGTATTTTGGACAGCGTAAAATTGGAGGAAAAGGCACATTTCAGAGAAAGTCTGTTTTTAGAAATAATTGGGTTTTAGGGGTAAAAAGAATGTAACAGACAAGACGGTCTCTAGGATATTATGGTTCTAGCTATCTGGAAATAAGGTGATATAATTAAGTAGATCAATTAACTAATGAAATAAGTTGATTATACAACAAATTTTAAATAGGACATTATCTTAAATTGGATAAAGGAAAACAAAACAATATTATCAAAACAAACGATTTTTGTTGATAAATAAAAATGAAAAACCACCACAATAAACATGTCCTGTCAAACATGACTTCATGAAAATGTGAAATCAAACAATTTATAGGTAAATTAGTATTTATTGTCATAATGATCTTGCATCAGCTGAATAAATGTGAAATTGTAAATGATTTGCCAATTATCTGCTTATTTTGCACTTTTGCAGTCAGTATGTGATAAAGCTTATTACGCAATTTTAGAGTTCTATGTATTTCCAAGCATTTCATATCGTAAAAATGCAAGAATTATTTGATACCAGTTCGGCTAAGACAGCAATGTCATCCCAAAATATCTTGGCGTAAATCTTAAACAATTTGAGCTATTAATTTCCTAATCTTACAATTTACTCAGCTGATTTGGATTAATACAGCAAACTATTCACTACCTCTACAAAAACAAACAACTTTAGTAGTTTTAGTAATAAAATAACGTTAGCAAAGACGTCTTACTAGGCAATGACATATTAGAAGATATGAAGTGCCGAACTCCTAATCTCCAAGGAGAAACACCAAAGTTATACTTTAAGCAGAGAGATCCGTTCAAAGAACGTATTTCATCTAAGATTTGTTTAAACGTATGCCCCAGCATCACTTTCTCTTGCAGAACCGCAGATATATCAATTCCACAAACCTGCAGCACTTCAGATTTGCATCGGGATACGATTTCTTTGCCTGTTAAAGGTTTCTCTTCATCGTGTGTAATAATATTACTGCACAGTTCCGACATTATTTTTATTGTATTTACATCAGTTTCCGATATAACATCGCAGCATCCTAATTAGCAGAAAAAAAGAAGAGTAAAGATCAGAGGATATACATGTGATTATGGTAATTGTTCGTGCAAAGTACATGGTGTAACGATTGATCGAGAGGGCGATCATCTAGTGGATCTCCAGAATTCTATTAATTAATGGTTCATAGGTTGTTTTGTTTCAGTAACAGGGTCTTACCAGTCGTTTTGTCAATCGCACTGGGTTTCATGTGTTGATTTGCAGATCCCACGAGCATAGGGTAAAACACTTTGGGCCAAAGCACTGCAAAACAACCGACCACAATAACTAATACGAACATAGTTTTTCGGGGGCCTATGTCGTTAGCCATTTTCGATTGACTATATTGTCTTTCACTTCGAACTCGTTCAGTCATGCCTAAACGCACTAACACTACTGTTGCAAAGTCGGTTTTGTAAAAAACTTGGCGCAAATACACAATCGCAAAGATAGAAATATATCGATGACGGAGGAGAAACGTGAAACGATTTTCGCGGACCGGATGGGGTGGGGTGCAAAATAAAGCGCAGTGGCGTATAAGCGGGTGGTTTCCTGGGGAGCTTAGGGGTAGCTCCAGATTTTAAAATACCTGCTTGTGGTGCGCTTTTAAGAAATTAGGTTAAGTTGGGGTTATTTTTAATACTTTTGAGTAGTAAAAATAAATTAGCGTTGTGGTCAAAAGTGTTAATTAAAAATGTTCTAAGGTCTCGGTGTTAAATGAATGTAATTAAAGCAATTAAACGAGCAATTTTTGGATATATTTATTACGTTATTTTTATGTTTATTTTTGGTTTATTATGCAATTAAATTTGAACCTCTTCTTCTTCTTTGAAGTTAACATATGACTTAGGCAAATGATGGAGGCAAATATAAAATTGCTTAGTTAATATTTTATGCCTCGGCTAATTGTTTTTGTCTAATCTATTTGCTATTTAGCTAGATTGCGCTCATAATGTAACGATTTAATTAAAACTGTGATCTAGATTTTTATGTGATATTGTAGAAACAAGTATTCGCATAAATTATTAAAAGTTTTAATGGTTAGTTTTTATCTGATATTAATATATTAATCGTAAATAAAACTTTCAGCCATGGCTTAAATAAATAAGTTTGTCTCAAATTCACAAAATACTGTTTTTATTAATGAAATAAAAATGTAACTAAAGTATTTTTTTTAAAGCTTAAAAACAAATTTACTAATTAACGAACTATAAATATGGTTTGCATCGTTATAATTCTTCTAGAATTTTACGTCTAGATGTTCTCAGTTAAATACGATTTATTAAATATACAATATAACTTCATATAATTCAGAACAATTCTCATTCATCAAAGAATACATAACTCTTAAGTCTTAATTAAAACCGACAACTATTTGTTTGATAAACAACTAATTGACCATTTAATTAAATTTTGACTAATAGCCTAGTCAAATAGTAAGTTTGGGCTTTTTGTAACCCATTTTATCAAGTCATATTATATTTATAATGGAGTACTGAACAATGTAAAAAGTAGTGATATCTTATGTTGCATTTAGAAAAATAAATTAAACCGATTAACATAAATCGCCTAAATGCAGCATTTTGATTATTTTCTACTTGGAAATTAGTATATTGTTTTGATGAACGGAGTTGTTGTTTTAGTGTGATTATAAATATTTTTAGATTAACTTAAATAAATAGCTATGTGCATGATTTTTGCAAACAATAGGTGTGACATCTGTAAATGAGAATAATATTTTCATTGCTTCAGCAAATAAAAGGAGTTGTTGGGAAATATTTTCCTTATTAACATTTATCCGTCTGCAAAGTAGAATATATAAAATGGTATGTACTTTTATATTTCGTTATTTAATTATTAGCCTTATTGCTTGTTTTAACTTCGATCTTCGCTCTTGCTGCACAAATATGGACAACCAGTTGTAGGGTCTCCTTTTGGGTTGTTGTCCAGTCGTGTTTCTGTAGGTCGTCAAATTTCACATATTCCCGAATTATCATACAAAGTGTAGTAAAGTGAAGATATTATGAACATGAAAAATTGAACTTGGAGATTTTTACGGATCTTCACATTTTGAGTGCCCGTGAATCCATTTTGACCATTTTTGGCATATTGTCTGCACAACACTATAAAGTTAGCCAAAGTTATAGACATTTGATCTGCAACTATGTTTCTAGAAAATACCTAATTTATAAAGTTAGTGCTAATGAATACTCTGTACTATCTTTTATTATTTTTGCTAAAATTATTTAAGACATGTTGTGGAAATTATTCTTAACAAATAAGAAATTGGTTTTGAATACTAATATTTTAAGTCAGATAAGCACACCTAAAATTGGAGAATTTCCTTTGTGCGTTTAGGTTAATTTGTTTCTAACCAAGACAAGACCATCTAGATAATTTGAGTCAATGTTGTATCTATGGCAAAGTGCCCTTATTGAAAGTAATAAGTATAATATTTAGGAGCATAAATGCGTCAGATTTCCCTATCAAAACAAATTTAATATTTAAATAAATGCCTCCTCATTAGAGTAGCCCAACTGATATCGAAGTCAATCTGTATTAAATGAAATAAAATTGTTACGGCATTTTCTAGTTGTGTTACTTTAATTTTGATATTTGATATTTTTCGAGGGAAGTAATGACCCGAAGAAATTTAACAGTAAGCAGGTGAAAACTGACATACCAGAAATTACATGTAGTCACATCTACTATTGTTATAGTTTAAGCAAAGAATGATATCATGTAAGGAGCGAAAATTGGAGAATTGAAGACTTACTTTGCCTGTTGAAATTAAATTGAGATGCATGAATATCTACGTGATCGCTTCCTCGTACGTGTGTCTCTGCTTGCGTAATATTTGCTGCTTGACATGTTGGTTTTTATATCCAAGACTCCTTCGTTAAAATCCTATTAACAACGCGTGTTTACATCGTTCCTCTATGCATTTCTGCCTTAATAGATCCAGTGAATAATCAAAAGAGGGAAGCTCTTTAGCCTTGCAAACATAAACCTGCATGCAATTTTATATGTACATTTAAACTCTTAGAAAACTTTTTTCAAAGTTATTTGAACTAAATTATCTTTTTTCTCCGCTCATATCCATGTATAGCAAGCGTAGCAAAAAATTACCGGTAGATTAAATAATTCTATGACAAAATCGAATGATAAAAGTCCAATACCTTACATTAACAGCAAGCAATTAAAATACATCTATAAAATATTCTGGTTTATACCGCTCAGGCAAAATTTGTGATGAGTATGTGAAATGTAAATTAATATTAAAAAAAAACGGAATTGTCCACGTATCTAAGTACAGATCTTTTCTTGTTCGCAATTCAAATACACGTAGCATTTGCTAATGAAATGTAAATACAAATGTAAATTTCGATATAGAAAATTGATTTTCATTTTCCTACGTCTTCAGGAATTCATGAGCTGTGAATGAAAATGTAGGCGATAATAATACATTAACCAAAGTTTTTAACCACATATTAATAGTTCTATTCTGCGGTTTATTAATCGCAACTATGAATAACTTACTTAATAGTAAAGCATTCCATCTCTAGGTATAAGGGTGGGGGAATTGAATATTACATGTCTGCCTCCATTATGTCCTAGCAAACCGTTGTTTCTGCATAGCATACCTTCTTTCTGCTTCATTTCTGATTCCATTAATCAAACTGGTTTTTGATCTTCCTATCTTATTTGTACCACATACTTTAATTTCGAACAATTCTTTCGTGACTCTCAAAAGTCACATTACACACCTACCTGAACCGTTAGAGCAGTTCTTTAAAGTTTTTATCTATAAGTCTGAGTATTCCGTTCTTTAATTCATCACTATTCTTGCTATTGTCTTAAAAACCTGGACCGGGATTGATGGCTCTGTTAGTGTCTGTGTCTCACTACTGGGCATAATTGTCCGCATAACTTTTTTTGACAACTGCAAATTTTATTATAATTTGTTCATTTCTTTTTTTCTAACAATATCTGACTCAATATATTAAAAATATTGATTACTTTTCGCATTCTTTCACTTAATTCACTGTCTAGCTTCCCGTCTTCATAGATTCTAAGTTATATAACAATTCTTCTAGTACTAAAGATGCTGAAAAACATTTGATGTATTAGTTGATGATGTATCATTTCCTTTATTGCTTCGTCTAGCACAACTGAAAATATACTCAACATGCATTCCCCCGTTTTTGTTTATTAATTTGTCACGCATTTAATGAAATATAAAATCCTGAAAATCTTTTTTTGTGCGGTGCCCCAAATACCTTAATTTCATTATTACACCGAATACTTTTCTCGCAGTGGACGATATCATTAATTCTGCTATTTCATCTGTTTTTTTTGTTGTCACCTCCCCTTTATTAGTTGTGGAACACATTATCTCCGAGGGCGATTTTCCTATTTTGAACGATTTCTTATATCTCGATTTTCATCATCATTTGTTCATATTTCTAACTTGCTGTATATGTTATCAGTAATTTGATAACCTCTTGTATTTAATTTTAATTTTAATATTAGATTAGAATGAAAAATCCGCAAAATTTGAAAATATAAAATTACAGTTTGCTTTCAATATCATATATAGTTCTTGTTATGGAGTTACATAAATTCGCTAGCGTTTGTTTGCATAGCATGTTCGTATACGGAAATATTTAGCAGCATTTAAGACTCTCCTTAAATAGGAAGAGATTCCGTCAATGTTTGTAACCCAGCATCTTCAATTAATAGAGCTCTAAAATCTTGCACACCTGTAGGTCGTCAAGCATCGTTATTGCGTCAGCTTAGGCAACCTGGATCACGAAGGCTACAAAATCATACTGCGGATTAACTAAGCATATTTTTATTCGCAGGACCATTATCAGCAAGAAGCAAAATTTGTATTAGAACGCAAAATATAGTCATTTGTGTAAATAACAAGTCTATTAAAAAAAATCAGACTTTATCATTGAATAATGTTCGGGTTTTTATGATCGCTTAATACATACATTAATTTTATAGTAAGTAGTACCACTCCGTAAATGATAATCATTCCCTATTGCGTGACTTGAAATTATTGTGATATCGACTTCTTCGGAATTCCAAATAAATGTTTCGCTTTTACTCAAGGTCGACGCATTCTCTAGGTGTTTAAATTTAATTTTCATACCTTTAAATCGAAATAATTCCCAAAATGTGCAGCATGCGCTACACGTCTTATTTGTATTCCCGCCCCTTTGATAACCCCCCACCACTGGTGATGTCACAATTGAATAAGTACTTCGAGGCAACGTAGAAACTGTTTGTCATCGTGTACTGTCCAAGGTTTAAAGAGTGCTAAATTGCAATAACCGTTTACTGTTTTGTGAAATATGTCCGTCAAGAAATACACGTTAGCCGAAGTGAAATCTCACAACGACAGCAAAAGTTCCTGGTTGGTGATACACAACAATGTTTACGACGTAACTCAATTCTTGAACGAGCACCCAGGCGGCGAAGAAGTCCTCCTAGAGCAAGCGGGGAAAGATGGTAGTGAAGCTTTCGAAGACGTCGGCCACTCTACGGATGCACGAGAACTGATGACCAAGTACAAAATTGGCGAAATCGTCGAATCAGAATGTAAACCAGTTAAAGAAAAAACGAACGTTTGGACATCGAGCTCTGAAGATGCAACAACTCATCAAAGTTCACTCAAGTCTTGGATCCTACCAATCGCTCTAGGAGTACTCGCAACAATCATCTATCGTTTCTATTTCCAAACACACTAACCATATGTACATTTAAATTAAATTCTTATAATAAATCTTAATATACGTTTTGGTGTATCAAATTCTACATGGGACCATTAGTTGTTGTGTACAAAATTTAAATTTTTAAAATGTTTACGTTTATACTAGGTTGCCACAAAGCTATTATCGTTTAATTTCTTAATTATAATAAAATTGCATTTATTACATTCTTTATACCCCTTATACTTGATTATCTGACGCAATTTTGCCCAACTATTTAAATATATACCTGTTATTATTTCTAATTTGTTATATTATTTTCACCTGTCAAGTTATCAGATCAATTTGTTCAACCTTAACGACACTTCTGGTCTATCTAAGTATCTCCCTGATTGGTTGCACAATCAAACATTTGAATTGTAACACTATGGATAATATTTCAATTAAGTTGATGCTGCAGGGTCGTAACAAAGATCTACATGCGACCCAAAGTAATTTCATGTGCAAAAAATATGTCTGATTACTTTTTTCGTTGTTAATGTATGTAATTTGCTTATGTAACCAAGCCTGTAAATATTTACAATTCAAGAATTTGTTAAACAAAATCTTTGCATGCATCTGTAGATAATTGTTTCAAATTATTTAATCAAGCCAGAATGCTGTTATTAACTTTTCAATAATTACAGTAGTATGGTCTAAATTGAGTACTTGTTTCAATGATTTGAGCGTTTTAGTGTTGAACCTAATTTTAAGATATTGTAATTCTGCTGTAATGCAGTTTATTTTCTATTATTTATTGGTCTAATTCGAAAATGTATTTTGATTTTTACCCAAACTTGCTTATATAATCATCTGTAAATATTTCAGTTGATATTAGAAAATTGTTGTATATGAAATATTCAGTAGACTACTAATAGTAAGTTTTAAATAATTGCAGAATCAGGCTAAATTTGACGCATTTTTCAAAGATGTAACTTTATTCTAAAAGTGTTTCAATTCTTTAATCTTATTTGATTGTCAACCTGTTACACTTTTGTTCACATTTGTCCAGTGCTGGAGCCATTGCTTCTGGTGCAAACAGTTATATTGTTTACTTTTGGCACTTTTTTGCAATCAGCCATATAGATTGTACAAACCACTAATAACAAAACAATTAAAATGAAAAACAGGTATTGAATTTATTCAATTTGAAAAAATCATATGTTTTAAATACTAACATTTTGTTTTATCACTCTATTTTATCTCTGTATTGTAATTCATATCACTTATACAAGATGATAAGCATTAAATTTTGATACCTAATCAAACTTAGACCCTTATCTGATCAACAAATTCTTGTGAAGTCATGCATAATTTACTATTATTATATTATACATAGAGCTTAGATTGCAACCTACTAATTTTTCATTCCACTATGTTTTTCTTCAACAAACTATTTCTACTCAACAATATTTTTATTTCTTAGTATGGAAACAGCTAGCTCCATATATCTGGCCCTTAGAATTATTCTGAGACACTCATTAAAGTATTTGCTATAACATTACTTGTAAAATCATATTTGATTCAAGTTGATAATATGACTTTTTATAAAAATGGATTAACTCTGTTTGAAAGACTTCTTAAGATGATTCGTTGATTCCATTTTTCTACTATCATATATATATATCACAAAAGGCATTATTCAAAAGTGTGAAAGTGCAAATAGTTAAGAACATTATAAAACTTATGTGAACATGTGTAAATAAGATTTTGCAGAATGGTGGAGAGTAAGACTTGGATGGATAAAGGTAGAAATCAAGGATAACACATATGGCTTGTACATATAATAAGAAGGCATGACATGCTCAAACATATAGGTATATACATGTGCAAATGGATTTTATCCACACTACACAAGTAGATATGTATGCAAGACATTAGAGGACTGAAGTGTATTGAAAAAAGGTCATAGATGCAGGACTACAAAGAGAAGCTACACCTGACCACCATTTGCTAAAAGCAGAACATTTAGAAAATAACAGAAGTAATATCATCAACTGCAGTAAGAATGTAATATATATAATATAATTGGCTTAAATCAAAAGTGTGATTGATCTATATAAAAGAAGATTAGACAAAAAGATAAACCTGAACACCATAGCCACAGAAAAACTATCTAACGAGAGATAGCAAGCAAAGCTATGGGATACATAGTAAGCTGAAAATAGTTGAACAAACGCTTTGGGCTGATTATATCAACACACTGCAGAAGAAAGGAAAATCAAAATGTATGAAAAATTATTACAATAAAATTATAAGCACCTTAATCTTTTCCATAAAATTATCAGCAAAGAAAAGTTTGTTGGGAAAATATACCGACCTAAGTAATAAAATAGGGGTAGTGAAAACTCCATAACAGTTTAACAAATACATTTCAATGTATCAATGAAGGAGCAGTTTTGAAAGAATTGAAGATAGTTCTGATGCTGACCATGCATGAAAACAGGCAGCTGAATTGACTATAAATTACATACATGCTATAACCAGGCTACAACCAAAATTAATTTTAAAAACAGTGATCTGAAAGCAGAGGTACAAACTAAATCAAAGGGGAAAAGATCATGGTGGATTCCCATTTCTGCACTTATCAAATTCAAACATAAGATGGCAATTGACTAACTATGTCTACTCTTTGATTATCTGGAAAATGCTTATAGCAGTATGTCAAAAAAACAAACATGGGGAAACACTGCATAGTACAGACTTAAATTAACGGTGAAAAGTTTGTGACTTATACTGCAAAAATTAAAATTATAAATAAGGAACTAATCACCAAGGGATTAAAACAAGTACTAAAGCTTCAAAAGTGGAAATATAAAAACATAGTTACACTTCTACTAGCAAATGTCCATTGCCAAGTTTTTGTAAATTTTTCATTCCCTTCAGCATGAAATTATCAAATCTGCTGCTTTCCATATACCTTTCATTTTACACATTTTTTGTATTCAATTTTACCATTGCCATTTTTTTTATTTAAATGTTGATTTTGTCTTTTTCTTCAACTCCTTCGTCTCGTCAATTTGGTTCTTTCGTTCTTATTCTTACTATGTATTCCGGTTATGCTTGTTGCCTCCAATAAGCAGGTGGTTGCGAAGTTCTTTATTATTTTTGAAATCATTCAAGCTATGAGCTCGGAAAGTGTCAACTTACCTTCAAATTATCAAAAATGTCTTGGAAGCAGACAGTTAATATAACCTGACCATTTATTATTAAGTAACTCTTAATAGAAAATATTGATATTGTCTTAAAGAGGACTTAAAAAGTTCGCTTTGAAACTGTATGAATATTGTATGCATATACTTTTGTAAACAATTAATGGATGCAAAGCATTGCTTTTATTTATTATGTATGCATATACCCGTCAAAGGTACCGAACTAATGACTGTCTCCTGGTTTGCATAGTCTACCAATATGCATAAACATAATTAGTCATAACTTCCATTTATTAATAAATTTATATCAATTAATTAAATTAAAAACTTTTAAATATTCGTAAAACTGTTTATCTTTATCATTTTAATTATTCAATACAGTCATTGTGTTTGAACTCAAAACAGTAATATATTCAGCATATTAGATCTACAGTTATTATCTTAATGTCTTGTCTTAATGAGCTTTGTTTACGTCAATTAAATTATATTGGATAGATTCATCTACTGTAACATACAATCATTGAATATTTTACAAGTATTGTTTGCTATATGTAATACTACAATCTAGCTCATCTAGAGACAAAGCATGAGATCGTTGTAGTTAATATCTATGATATTTATATTATTTATTAGCAGTTTTATTGTAAGCAAATAAATAACTTTTTGGGTATCATATTGAAATGCTAAAATATTACCTTCCTATTACAGTCATTATAATAAAATAAATATAATATAAAAACAGCCATTGAATCATTTTGCAGTCAATAATTAATACCACTTAGCAAGTAGCCATTAAGTGTTATTTGCAAAATCTTACAAAATGCATTTGAAACAATTAAAAGTAAATTGATGTTGTTGAACTGTAATCCAGATTCTTTAAAAATATGTGTTTATAACAAGAAAATAAAACATAATTTGTAGGGAAATGAAAACTAAGAATTGTAATGTATTAGCAAAAGCAAGGCGTTAATTGCACCAGTCTCAGAAGGCACGTAATAAAGAGCTACTAACTTCAACTATTAATATTTAATAAAATAATATGTTACATGATTTCAATAAATAAATTTTCTAAAAACTGGTATCTTTATAAACAGTAATGCGCCTAATAACTTCCTTACATATCATGGCCATAGAGAAAATAAAATAGAAATTTCAACCTTAAATAATCTATTTTTAAGTAAAAAAAGGCATACATTAAACATAATTTAACTCTATTATCATAACATTAATTTAAAGTGCAATAAAGAAAATACAGTCGTCAATTTGAGTGATTTACAGAACAGAATTAAAAACGCAGAACATCTTAACATAACATTTCCAAAACCGATTGGAATCAGTTTCAAAAATTGGAAATTCAATACTAGATTCATCAGTGGCTTTTCTAGTGACTAAATAGCTAGACCATAAACGGAAACGATGCAAAACATAGTCTTGTTCTCCCAACGGACGGTGCAGCTGCCATCTGTGTTATTATCCCAGTAGCAAGAGCTAGCTGTATGCAGCCCAGCCCCATTTTTTTGCATTATTGTGCAGGTTACGATGTATTTGTATGGCTTCATTAATTTAGTTAGCTCTGAAGTGCAAGCCTCCACGACGGAAGTCGTCCAGTTATTGACTTTACTTTGCTGATACCCATTACCTCCTATCACAGTTTCAATAGCATCCTTAATTATTTTACTAACGTCATCGACGACGAATTGCCCCTCTTCCTGGAGGTCACCCTCGATGTTTACTTTTTCCATTTCGATTTCAACTATAAAATGATGAGAAAATATGGTTGTGTTCTAGAAGAAAACACGCCCTACCTTACATTAGCGTTGTCTCCAGCTGGCATTAACGGAGGGGAACAGATCATGCACTTCGATGGTTTCCTAGATGCGAGATAATATTCTGTAAAATTCGTTGAAGAAAATGTGTATAAAAAAAGATGACATCAAGTGTTGTCAGTCAAAACACTTGCCTTCGAAATGTCATTGGAATATCGCAGGTGAGAATCAGAACCAGATTCAACTACGCGGATAAGAATATCCCTAGAAGAATGCGTCGCGTTTTGGCGTCACACGTTGCGATTACAGAAAAAAATGTTTCTAAAACACATTTTTTGGTAATATTAGGCAATACTGACAGAAAAAAATTGCTACTTAAGCAATTAGTTCAGTTCTACAAATTAGATTCAAACGATATTAAATCATTTTAAATGCGCTTAAATTGAATTTCTCAAATGCAAATTTGTTTCAAGCAATTGTGGCCAACTGAACAGCATAAAATATTACCACTCTTTTTCTATCTTCTTCTGCTAAATTTATACGCTGATACAATTATCTCGTTTGTTCAAACATACCCCACTGCTATCCCTTGACCTGGTTATAAAGAGCCGGTTTTGTATTTTTTGGTTATAAGAAATTAATTTCAATTGTATCAATAGTGCTTTCCTCTTTCCTGCTCTAAAGAAAGTAAGTACGAAGATAAATAGCTGTAAACCGTTAGGTTTTAGTCATCACAATAATAAATTTCTTTTCCGAGTTTAGCAACCATGAAGGACGTCATAGATGTTATGGAATTACAACGTGAGAAAAGAAGAGCGACCCCTGTTGACTATAGGCAATTGGATTTTTCTGGTGGGTACACTCCAGCACATTTCATTTTTGAATGCGGAATGAAATTAAAAGGACAGCCTTTGACTCTTGCCACTGCAACAATTCTCATGCACAGGTTCTTTAAAGAAGTTGATCCCACAAATTACGATTGTTTTGTAAGTATGTAATATAGGAATCCCTAATTTGTGTAAAACTAGCAACCGAAACCAACTTGTCGATTAATTTGTGTAATACATTTGTCTACGTTTTGTCAAACATAATGATTTTGGCCACGTATATCTGTTCTCCCCATTAAGTAGATCAATGTAAACTGTGGTCTAATTAGGAGATCTGCCATGCCTGCTTCGATTTATCGAAGCCTGATTTTGGTATCTATTGAGGTAGTGCAATTTTACGTCTAGACTGGCTAATTGAATCATTTGTGATGATCTTTGACCTTTCTTGATTGCTCAAGATTAGTTTGCCAAGAAAAATAGCTACTTTGTTACATACTATCAGGCAATATAAATAGTGGTTTTTGTATGCTAAACTGTCTAGATGTGCCTGAATATTATAATTTGGTGTCTGTCGTTGGTTCACCACTAAACCAACTTTCTATGCAAATTAGTGCAATTTATTTTCATTTTATTTGCTTTGGTGACAATGACCTGTTTTGTAGTTGAAATTATTTTGTGTGAGGTGTAAGTGAAATAAAATTTCTTTTTTATGAAATTAGTTTTGAGTTTGATTTTATGTTTCGTTATAGCATTTAGAATAAATCTTTTAAATATGCAGATGCTAATTTTCAAAAACAGGAAATTTGAATGTAATGCAAAGCCTTTCCTTTTAATTATTTTGGTTGATTGTTGTTTATTTTGTTCTATATAAAATATGATCCAAAATTCAAAAGTTATTTATTTTATTGTAGATACATGATGCTCTTGATTTTGCAGGCTTTGTAGCGAGTTTAAACATGTAATAATCTTTTAATTTTAAGTCAAACAAGTATATATGTTATACAGGTGTTGCAGAATTAATTTCCAATACTTAACCCACATGTTAAGAACGCCAATGTGACCACAACCTGGTATTTTCTAAGTATAAATAAAAATTTTGAAAATTTGGCAAATTTGGGACTCCTGGCATTGAAATGATATTATGAATATTATGCAGACAGAACGGCACCGTTACTGCTATAAAAATAATCACAATCAAACATGTCATTAGATCCTTCAAAACCTCGAGATTAAATTTTTTCATGAACGAAACACTGTTCTTATCAAAGAGAAACAGAAAAAAAACATAAACAACTATTGAAGTGAAATTTTATAGCTCCATGTTTTTTCCAATAAGTTAAAATAGAATGTGACTTCGAAAAAAGATTGCTTTGTATTACTATCTTCAGCCGCAAGAAAGACGATTACATCATACATCACAAATTGAAGTCACCTTTATCTCTATAAACAGAACATAAATAACCATTGAAATAAAAGTTTATTCGAGCTTATTGTTTTTTTGAATTGAAGATCAAACGTGATCTCAAAAGAATATGGCTTTATATTACCGCTCCAAGAAGAATACGATGGACTACAGTAAATTTGTATCACAATTAATAAAAAACATGCACCACTTTTCTTGCGTCAGTGGTTGTAAATTTATTGCGCTTTACGTTTTTTGATGAGCATCCACTTTCATTTTTATCACCTTGTTTACAATAAAGAGATGGTTTTTCTTGTTTCGTGGTTAGTAAGTTCAGATGATTTGCATATATGTAAATATGTCTCTTTTTGAATAAGGCATAAAGAAATGTTTAGCTAACTTACGTAATAGTAAATAATGTATTAAAAACAAATTGAAGTTAACGCAATCCGACCAAACATGTAGTGCTTGCCTTTCCTCTCCGGTTGAAATTAATTGAGGTGTTAATTTTCTTCGCTCGTCTTTATTTCTTTTCAACGAGGATTTTTTATTATTATTTTGTCAGTTTCGAGTGCAGATGCTTTAAGCGTAAACAAGAAGGTGATTTTTTGAAATGCTGATAAAATCCGTCTGTGTTCGACCGAGGACGTCATAGGGAATTTCAACAGTGTTTCTTAACATGACAATGTAATTAATATCTTGGTTATTAATTATGGCCCAAAATGCAAACAAAAACCTATCGTTTATTATTTCTTATATCTACCACCCATTTAAGTTTTGTAACTTAATTTTGAACCAAGCTGCATAGATCTTCAATGCTTCAGTTAGGTTTATAAAGAAGGATTTCTAAGAATTTAGAGACGAAACTATATATATTATCAATAGCAACAACGGAATAGTACAACATAGTAACAAACACACATTTGATTTTGGTGTGCGATAGTAATAAGCAAGTAAAAATAATATTTCGATCAATTTTTTACTGCTCAAAAGTAAATATTTGATTTCTTAAAAACAATTATATTTTTGAAAAACTATTGATAATTACAAACTTTTAGGAATCACTTTATAGTTTTGCTAGCCAATGACTGCTGCAATTTCTGGACTAAATTTCACTTGTGTGCAAGTCCTGTATTGTTCTATCAGATAATATATTTCTGCTGGTTTTAATATAAAACGATTTTTTGTCTTACATGAATTTGAATATACATCTCGACACTTTTTATTGCAACCTATTAAGAATTGATGGAAGCACATAAGGCATGAATAGTGTCTATTATTGAGTGTTAACGACTATTATTCTAGCTTAAGACTTTTGCGCTTGTAAAATAGCATAAAATATTTGAAACACAATTTAAAAACTACTTAATTTGGCTCTATAAAACTAAATCTTAAACTCATTCATGCAAATAGATAAATTAAATCAATATAGCTTTCTTGTTAGTAAGACTATGTTTGAGCAAATGCCCGTTAAAACGATTTATTATAATTATCGTGATAAAATGCTAAGGAGGTAACATGCGTGCCACAAACTAATATGGTCATTGTGTTAAATTAATTTCACATAAAATTGATAATAAATTGTACTCATAATCAACTCTAAAACATGGTTTTAATAAGTATTATTTTCCTGACTACACATGTTTCATAAACTTCAAATGTATTTTAACAAGCAACTAATTTTTAAATTTTTTGGGCTGTTCATTTTTTATAGTTTCATCTTTCATGAGTTTATGAGTACAAGCAAGGTAATTTTCCGAAATATCAACATTCATTATTTTCATCATGTAAAATGAATCTTAGTTACTAAATGTAATAGAAAATTTAAATAAAAACCTATTGATTTAAATTTCTTACATCTGCCAATCTTTGTAGTTTTGGTTTAATAATGGTATAGGCTGTACATTCTAAGCAATTCTACAACACTTTCTACTAGCTGTCAAAAACGTTACCTATTAAAACAGTGTCTTCAGAGTTTCCTTTTGTAAATAATGAAATATGTTCTTAATTTTTGAAAAAATTGAAAATGGGCAGCTATTTTCGTACAGAGCGAGTAATTAATTATTGTTATTTATGTAATCATTTAATCTATGGGTTTGTTCGAAAAATAATTTCATATTTTCATTAAAATAAAAGATTTTCTTAGTGTGAATAAATATTTTAATAATTGTTATCGCTTGTTCTTTGCTAACAAAAAATGGTTTCAAGTGGTTTTTGACTTCTTTTCAAGTAATGGTTTTATGGTCTAAAATATATTGTCCAGACAGAAATAAAAATACATAGAAGGTGCAAGATATAGAGAACATGGGCGATGTGGCAGTATATCCTACATCTCAATGCTTTTGGCAAGTTGCTAAGTTTCTATGAGGTCTCGCATCATTTACGTGGAACCCATATGTCGAACTACGAGATTAAATCTAGGCTTTTCAAATTTCCATGAACAAATTCCATAAGTTTTTCCCTGGCTTGCATCATTTAATATTTGTCTTCATCAGCTTCAACTGATTTTTCAGAATATAGTATATCTTTAAATTATCAGATTAAAATTTCGCAAATTAGGTTTCGCACTGGTGTACTGTCAATACACTTCCTTATGCTTGAGATAATTTTTTCTTGCTTGAACAGCATTTTTTGGAAGTAAAAGTAAAGTGTGGTAAAAAGATAATTCTCTTCATTTCCTATACTTGATATATATATATTTCCTCCCTGTTAGAGTAGCATATAAAAATAACAGTTCTTGAGCAATCTAATAATTAAATCAATTTCTTTTTTACAGTTAATAGCAGCATCAACTTTATATCTGGCAGGAAAAGTTAAAGATGATCCTCTAAAAATTCGAGACATAATAAATGTAGCACACAACACCTTGCATAGAGCGAACGGCCCATTAGAAATAGGAGATGAATATTGGAATATGCGGGATGCCATAGTGCAAGCAGAATTACTGATAATGCGAGTATTGAAATTCGAAGTGTCCATAGTTCACCCACACAAGTATATGCTGCATTATTTAAGATCCATGGAAGGTTGGATGGGCAAAGAACAGTGGAATTCAGTACCGGTTGCCCAAAAGGCAGCAGCGTTCTTGCAAGACTTTCATCATGACCCCAGTATTTTAGATTATGCACCTCAACATGTTGCCATAGCTTGTATTTCTTTAGCGTTGCAATGTTATGGAGTTCGCTTACCTCTCATAGAAGACAATGATGATGAAGCTTGGTACTCAGTATTTGTTAAGGACTTGCAAAAGGATAAGCATTGGGAGATAATGGAAAAAGTAATGGAAGTTTATAATAAAGAACCAAGCATTGGTTTGTAAAGAAGGCGAATCTTATTTTTGTGATTTTTTTTCAAAGACTCCTTAACTGATTCAACGATTCTAATAGATTAATTTTAATAATAGTTCTATTTGTAATTTTGATTTATTAAGTTGCCTATATTTACCTCAGCAGCAAACAGATTCCAACATTTTTATGATTAAAACCCTTGATTGAACATTAAAGGTATTTAGTTTTTTACCTTGTGATAAAATGATTTTTAATAAATTTTTAAAAATGTTCTGGTCTTTTTGTAGTTCCCCATTAGAGTATTTTACATAGACAGCACTGTATAAATGCTAAGGCGTACAGATATTGGTAGTCTCAAGTTTTCATCAGTACATGTGAATATGAAAGAAAAATATACTTGCGTCATATAATAGAGAAGCTCAACAAAAAATAAATAAGTCTTCTGTCTTATGTTTTTAAATGATTTTGTAATTTACACAACAATAACAATTACATTAAAATAGCTACAGCATTTCAGACCTTATTTTCAGAAACCATTTTAAAATGACTTTCAAATTGTTGAAAGAGAGCAGAAGCCATCTTGGGATATTTTATACAAATTGGCAGAATTAATTGGGAACTGTGTAAAAGCAGAAGGATAAAACTCGTCCGCAATGACATAGTGCGGTATTACAAGTCTCTAACCCATAAGTATGGCTACACCATGCAATATGGGTCAAAATAGCTGCAGATTAATGATTTAAATGCAATTTTGTAGTTTAAGATATTTTATTAGCTGTTATTCTTTAGTTCACTTGGCTTTTTTTAAGAAGTATTGTCAGAAGTGACGTTTAGCTTTAAAATTTTAATCATATACAGGTATAATTATTAAGTTTTGGTGTGATGTTACACAGACGTTCTGTTTGGTATCTTAGGTCTTACTACCTCCTAAGAGGATATTTTTGGTATTTTTTTATCGTAAATGTCCGATTCATGGTGACACTCTTTTTATCTAGTTATGTATGTCTCATTTAGCTTTTTCCACATGTTACAGTTATTAGCTATTCAGAACCAAGTTGTTCCTGGGTTCTTTCTAATGTCTTGATCCTATATGTCATTAGGACGTTTCCTTAGTGGTTTTTCATCTCTGGGGTACCATTAGTCTTGTGGTCCATCTGTTATCAGTCCTTCTTGCGATGTGCCCAGCCCATTGCAATTTAAGTGATTTTATTCTGACATTATTATTAAAAACCTCTCAGGATGTTTTAATTTGCGAAACCTTAGAATTTCTACGTAAGACTCAGAGGTTAAAAAAGATAAAAGGTATACATTGCTGCCAGTATCAAGTGATCATGTCTTATAGATTTGGAAGATTTAAATAATCCTGGAGCAAACACCACAATCTGAATAGTACTGAGGATGCCTTAAAATTCTATATTAAAAATATTTTTTTATATTTGATGGTGAAATCCAACCACTATTATTTTCAAAACATAAGAAATCTTAAATGGAGAGGTGTAAAAGTTTTTTACGATTGTTAAAATGGAAACAATATTCATTGGCACTTTAATAATAATGATGTATGAGAAGAAGAAAATAGGATTTAAAAAGTAAAGTCAGTATAGATTACTGTTTATCAATACTTATTAACCACTTGGTGTTGGAAAAACACAAACGTAAATTTGCAATAAACTTTTTGTTTCTTTTCACTTCAAACCATCCTTCATTGGCACAAAATGCAAGTGTTTATGTAATTTGCATAGTTTTTCATATTTTAAGCCAACATTCTGCTTGGAAAAGGTAAGAATTGGAAAGTCTAATTATGAAAATTTTACAAAAAAATTATGGTTTACTTATGATAATTATATAAGCAAAAACAAGAGTTAATTGATCATTTTTGGCTGGGAAATGCAAAACCTATTAAATTTGACAGATGACTGTAAGTTTAAAATGTTGCTGGTTAATCATAAAAAAAGAGACAGGTCAGATGAGCATTGAATGAATAACAGGAAAGTGGCAAGGGTTCAAATAAAACCAAGTCTGATAATTTAATAAGCTCATTTAGTCGTCATTGTGGAAGCAGTACATGACTAAGGAATCTCAGACAGGACGAGCCGGAACACCAGCTCATAGTGTTTAGAATATGGTATGTGACATGGCAAACACTTATAAGTAATTTTCGTGTACAAATAACAAAAATGAGATTCTAATTTTTTTGGTACAATACTAAATTCAAAAGGCATTATTCGTGCATATAGACAATTCCAAAAGATAATCGCTGTAAAACGCAGATTCAATTTGCAAAATATTTTATTATTTATAATATGTAGATTGTTTACGATCGAATCGGCATTTTAAACGAGAAACGGTCAGGAAAAACACATACCACAGTAAACAATCAACATTCAACTTGACGATTAACATATAATTGAATCAGACCTGAAATACTATCTTCTTTCAAAACAGTGATATATGTTATTGACAGAGCCACTACATAATACATCTAACTATTAACCTACACATTTAAATATTAGAATCGTGCTATTATAATACTGAAGTTTGTAACATCGTCGGGAGTAGCAAAATCTCACTAATTTGGTTCAAATTTCTTATTGAGGAAAAGTAAAGATTTAGAATGCCGCTAATCTAGGCTTGCATTACCTGAAATTCCTAAGTTAATTAGCAATTATGGTTTAAAACATAAGCAGTTTACGACCTATTGCAAAATGATATGATTTTTTTTTGATCCGTTAATTGCCGTATTGCATAGCCTAAAAATATAAATTGCACTCGTTAAGAAATACGTTGCAATATTTCGACTGGTGCCCCAGGTGCCTTTATTAGATTTATGCGACATTTATTGGTCTGTGCGAAGCTATTAAAGCCGTTTTCTACTGCACTTTGAGTCGAAAAAGCAACAGTAAATGAACTGATATGTTTACAGCTAAAAATAACAAAAAATCCCTGCTGATATGTTGTTAAAAGCATATTGCACTTTTATTAAGACTGCTGTTTATGGCACAACTAGTTATAATGATAAATTTGCAGTCGTATGATAATTTTAGGTAATGCAAACCGTCGAATAATTGAATTGTACAAGTTACGAACTTCAGTAAAAAACAAAGTTGTATAACCTTACAATTTTATTATTATTACATTGTATATTACTTCCGTTCACCTGATACTTTTAGTGATATGAGTAACTGACCAATTTTATGTATTTACTTAAAACTTATGGCATCTCACTCGTTACAAAAAATCCACCAGCGGCTGCCTACAACTGCTTAATTCCATCAATGATTATAAATACAACATTTAATACTTTTTTTAAAATAAATAATTTACTCTCTTAATATCTTCCACTTTGTTTCCTTATTTATTTTGAATATATAACTTTATATAAATTCTTCAATTTATATTCAGCCTTAGATATATCCTATATATCGAATATTTTATTTAGAAATAAATTTGATTAATTCATATTGAATGTAATAGTAAAATATTGCACCAATTACTTTGAAATAAATACTTTTACAAATAGTCGAGAAGTATAGCACTTATTGATTTTTTAAAACTACAAATCCTTAATACTACACAAAAACGAATGTCTTAAGTTATAAAACATATTTCTGCCAAACAAAATCTAAATTCAACTAAGTCTTTAACTGTAAAGCAATTCTCCAATGACTAAAATAGATCTGTAATGACGGAAACAAATCGTCTCCCAGTGAAATGAATCTCTTATGTAAAGAACAAATGTTCAGCAGCAAAACAAAAACAGCTTGAGAAACAAATGTTCAATTGTAAAACAAACCTCTTAATGTAAAATAAACTTTCGAACACATCAATGTGGAAATAAATAACATAATACTAGAAATATCTCTCCTACCTTGAACAAATAATCAACACATTTATTTTATTTAAATGGCAAAGTTTGTACAAATAAATCTTAAATGTAAGAAGAGGTGTTTACAATAAAATAATACTTTTAACCTTACAATTATTGTACAAGGCTATTGACTACATTTTTGTATAATAAATATTGGATAGAAATATAGAGTTATAAAGCTTACCTTTAACTTTTAAAAGTACATTAAGTAGTAGCACAACAGGATGAAGTAGTTTAAAAGGTACGGCAGAAGACCAATAAGAAAAGTGAACAATTACCTCCATTCAAACATTCATTTGGACATACAGACGTTAGGTAAACACATACTTAGTACATGCTGACCCGCAGCAACATACTGTTGTAAACCAGACTATCCGTGACACACAAAAGCACAGGGACTTTCGCAAAGGTTCATAACACAATTTATATACACATTATGACTAGTACTTAAAATTGCGTCCCGTACGACGTGTTCTACTAGTGATTGATGTTGACACCTGCTTGCTGTTTGATCCGACATGTATAATAAATATATATTTTTGTTATTATATTAGGATTTAGGTATCAGAGAAGGCTTTAGGATGGCTGTGTTCATCGTATATCCTTAATGTTTGACTTTGAGCCGAATATTTTGAGCAATTGTTCTTCATAGTCATTTATATTGCGCTTCATTATTTGCATGCATGGACCCAACAGTCTCTCAAAAGCTTCGACATCTAGGACTGAAACAAATAAAATACAAACTTAGTTTGTATATTTTTCTAGTTTTTAACAACATTTACTAGTAGTAGTAGTATTAGTATTACTAAGATGAATGTTGAACAATTTAGAAAATGTCTTTACTGTAATTTCCACATTAGTATTGCACTTTTTAAATTTTTTAAGGGATACATAGTTAACCACTGTATCAATAAATGGATGTTTTTTGATATTACTTGGGTATACATCAGTAGTTTAAGTGTATCCTACTTCTAGTAATGTTGAAAACACTGTAAATTGAAAGATCACTTAAATCTATGGTAAGCTAAACTCAAAATTGTTAACTTTTATGCATTTCCTTCTGGTTTGTACTTGTTATTAGGCCAGCAAATATGAAGTTTGTAGAAAAATGGTAAAGTTAATTGATAACTTAAGCTATAGTTATTTTTTCGATTAAAGTATGCATCCATTTTATCTACATAATTTTGCCACTTAAACAGGTTGTTAAGGATTGTGGACAACCCAACCGAAAGAGTAAATACATTTCTAGAAAGCCAGTTTTACACAATTGTTAAAATTAAATTGTTTTTCTATTTTATCTAACTTGTAGTTAGTGTGTATGGAAGATGATGCAAAGTTCCACCTTCAATTTCGATAGTTTTGCTAAGATAATTTTTCTAGTGTCCATCCTAGCATTATTATACAGTATGATAGGACTTGATCTGTTGCCCAATCTAGGCTGCTTTTCTTTAAATGCTCGTATTATTTTTTGCAGTTGGTTGCAAAATGTGATCGATGAACTAGATTTAATGAGCTTCTTTTGATGAATATTGTGCTTTTGGATATGTGTTAATGATTCATCTTAGCCCAACCAATGCCTTGAACGTTTCCAATGTCATATATTTCAATATAACAATATAATTTCTGGTGATTTTCAAATGTTCCCACCAAGGTGTAAAAAAAACTGGGAAGGTATTGCATAATTTTATACCGATATGGCTTTGTCCAATATTGTCCCCACTGTTAAATCATGATTTTTGTCTTCAAAATAGTTTGACTTTATTTTGGTAATCAATATTTAATAACTGCAACCATGGACAATTATGGGTTTACATAGTTGACGCATTGGATTGCCTTCATAACAATTAGATGCGTCCTTTTAATGTTCGCCGAAGAATTAATATTCTGCAAGGAATCTAATTTCTTTATCTAGTTATACTGGATTGCTTGCTTATGTTTAAAAACACAGCTTCATAACAACTCAGCACATGGTATCTGCGGTATACCAACATTATTTAGCTATTTTGAAATTGAAACATTGTATTATCCAGTTTAGGAAAGAATTCTTGTTTAACGGCTTTCATTCTTTTTTGCGGGATGAATGACTTTCTTTAATATAATACAGAACAATGTAACCTGTAATGGTCCTACATTTCATATTGTTCCACTTGGGGACACTCTCTACATTCATATACCATTAGTATTCAATTTAGTTTAGTTTATGCCACCTGTATTTTGAGATGCATGTGAATTTTTGTCCATCTACTACTTTGAAAAAAAAAAAACCACACCAGAAATAGCAATTCCTATATGGCCCAACTGAAGGGTTTAAAAGAAAAAAATTGACAAAAACTTCCCTGTACAAACAAAAAATCTCTTTTACCAAGTCAATGAACTGTATCACAAGCCATTGGTTACTATGGCTAAATTGATCAAAATAAATGTCGAATTGTTTGCGCAACAGCCTTATTTCCGAAATTTAGTTCCCCGTGATACCTGTTTGTAGACGTCAAACATTCTCTCCGGAAAAAATTTGGCCCAAATGAAGATGTGATCATCGAAACAGAAAACAATTTTTAGATCAAAAAATAATTCTACTACAAGAAAGGTATTGAAATGATAGAGAACCACTGGAATTATTGCATCACTCTTGAAGGAAACTAAGCTGTAAATGTTTCATTAATTGGGTATTATTTAATACATATTAATTAATCCATGTGTGAAAGAGGACCTTTCGGCAAAAAAGTATAATTGTGTATGAATAAAAATAATTCATAAATTCTATACCGATATGTTAAATACATCTTTAAAGCAATTTTAGCTAAAAAGTTACTTCATCTAATAAACAGGCTCCAAAGTGCCAATGTAAACAAAGATAAAACTATCCAATTGTAAATTATTCCACAAATTGGCTAAATATAATTTATTATTAAAATATGTCATACTTTGTTAAAATTTATAACTTAACAACTAATCATACTAAACTCTCATCCAAATTATCAAAGCAAATTTAACAATGTCAAATTCTTGACCAACTTCAAACTAACTGTTTTTTAACACCAAATATCGTCAGCAACTGTTGTTCATAATATTCAATATTTCGTTTCATAATTTGCATACAAGGTCCCAACATTCTATTGAAAGTTTGAATGTCTAGAACTGAAACAAAAAATAAAGATAAATAAAAATATCTGAGTAATCAACAGTGCACCAGTCTCTAAACTCAAAAGAATGAATGTGGCAATTGTAGCCAAAATATACATTTACACAAATTTGATTACATTAATCCAATAAGTTGGATATGAATGTGATTCAATTATTGTAACCATGTAAAAAGTCCCCTTATCTAAAGTGGTTTACTCATTTATATGCTTTTAAGGTTACTTTTTTATTAGATTAGATGAGAGCTTAGTAAATACTATAAATTAACACACAAAAAAATCGATATTGTACTTACAAGCAAGTTTTATGTCTTCTGTGGCATAAGCAGAGGCAGCCCTTGGTCTATGTGTAACTAAAGCAAGTTCCCCAAAGTAGCCTCCTTTAGAAATACGGTTTATTTCTACTTCTTTGCCGTTATCGTCAAGCACATAAATGCTGATGTTTCCTTGCTCCACGAAATACATGCCATCAGCAGCATCTCCTTGTTTAATAATTAAATCTCCAGTTTTATAGTGTCTAGGAACAAGGGCGTCTGCTAGATTCATACGCTCGTAAGGCTGTAAAGTTTTAAGCATAGGAACACTATCTATCAAAGCTTCGTACATCTTTCTCTTTTTGAAGGCTGATTTCAACAAGATTCTGCGGAAGGTATGCCGATCCATGGCCCAAACGGATCCTCCAGTAAATGCTTTCACAGTGGCTGCTCTAGGCATGTTGTAAAGAAGTGCTAATTCACCAAAGCTACCGCTATTATCGTACGTAAATATGTGTTTTTGATCATCTTCGCTTTCGCCAACAAATACATGGAAAGTTCCCCTAAAAATTAAAATGTAGACTGTAATGATAGTTAAGAACGTCAATTGTATTGTTTGTATAAACAGAGGCACAAAACATTTTAAACAAACCAAGGTGGTTTAATAATAAACCTCTTTCATGTAAACTGTTTTCATGACAATTTAAATGAGCGTAATTTAAATTCATAAGATTTGCAGCTGTTTTCATTCGTTTTAAAGTATTTTTAGACAATACAATAACAATTACTAATTGATTACTTAAGTTCACTTACTCTTGAATGACGTAGAAGTTATCTCCATCATCCCCTTGTTTGATAACTAACTCATTTTCAGCAATTTTTCTTTCAAACATTGCATCCAATACGTCTTGCATTTGTTCTTTATCCAGTGATCTGAACAAGAGGATATTTTTGACAGCCTCTGCCAGCCGTTGGCGTTGATCATCCGATTTTGGATAGACGACTTTTTGACCATCGTCTTCATCCTCTTCGGGATCATAAGTTTCAGCAAATACTGATTTACGTCGGCCTGCAAAACGAGTCACTGGCGGTTCTGGAATGAAAGAAATCAACGCTTAGCAACAAGCTTCATTCTATTATTACTCAATTATTTTGCAGTTAAAATATGCAAGTGACAAAATAGTTTCTAACCGACCTGAGGTGTTCAAAGGCAGCCTATTTTTTCCAACAAATATAGTTTAAGCGAGAAATAATCATTTATACAAACAACTGTAAATATATTACAATAGATAACGGTTGCAAATTATTAATTTGAGCATCCTAGATTATTTATGTAATAACCTGGTATTGTACACATTGGGAAAAGGATGATGTAATTAGAAAAAATTATGACTTAAAAAATGTTGCTGGCGAAAATATCCAAAATTAGTTTTTAATGGCCAGTAAATTATTCTAGAATATAAAGGATAATTATGCTCTATCTTATCTTTAAGTTGATAATAATGTTTGTAAAATTAAGCAATTATTTTGTGAAATTGTGCATATGAATACCCAAGTTAGATTTCTACTCCGAGAGTACTAAAAATCTTGTTAAAATATAATGTGGCTTTTCAATATACAAAATTAATAGAGGAACTTTAAACATTTTATATTACATTTTGTCAAAATGAGAACATGGAACTGATAAGAGAAATGATACTGTTTGACAATAACAAGTCTAAAGTTAAGAAACACTATTTATTGCAATTTTCATATGGCTATAAAAATCTAATAAAACCATTAGTTCTGATTATTACTGCTAATTTGGAAAATCCCCATTTTGAATCACAATTTAAGCAACGGAAATTTTGTGATGCTTGATTTAGAATTTATAGATCCAGTTTTATTTTTTGCTTCTTGCCTTACCTATAAGAAAAAAATATTTGAGGTACATGCATTTCAAAGTAGATATTATAAAAGACAATAAAGTAATATATCTAAGAATAATGCATTTAACGCCATGAAACATGTAATTTTATTGCATTATTATTAATATTGATATCTTCATCAATTCATTTTAAGCATAACTGTGATTTATGTCTCAATCAATTCATTTCAATTAATTTGTTTGAGAGTTTATTATTGCAATTGCTTTTCATTATACATACTAAGCATTCAGAATTGATTATGTTTGAAGCATTTCAAGATATAAAATGCACGTTCAGTTGCTATTTAATGCAATAATAATATAATGAATTAAAACTTAGATTATTTTTAACCATAGTTGCTTCTATTCAAGCAATTTATATGTAAATAATGAGAGATACTTGGTTACTTTGCATTTTAATATTGGCGCAATAATTTTGATATATATCTAAAAGTTGCTCGCCTACAACTACTCCTTTCGATTCAAGAAACATATTATAATGAACGATTATTTTTGCATAAAACAAAAGGCACAGTTGCTTGAATGATTTTAGGGATTCTTTAAAATTAAATACATAAAAGAGCTATAAATCACATTATTATACATCACATTAATTTAAATAACGTTTATTCTGTTACCATCGAATGTTTGCCAACTATGCAATGAAGTGCCCTTTAGAATTAATACTGTAATGAAACTTTATATGTATTGAGAGCACAGCTGAAGTGTCTATGACATTTTAATCAATGGTTATATAAAAAATGAACTGTGAAGTACTTGAAAGTTTGAATGGTTAAAAGCAATTTTATCTAATCATTTTAAAAATTGCAATTTCATTCTGCTTTCAAGTAGCTAAAACATGTCTGGTTTGAGGCCTTATATCAAGTGTTTATTTCCTATGAAAAGCATACATGAAAAATATTACTTTTAGTTGATATGAATTTATACAGCTATTTCGAATGTATTTTTAGCATGACTTAAATCAGAACAATTCCTTTAGAAATGAATTACAGCCATCCATCATATTTAAAAAAATAAACAACTCAGTTATTAAAGTGATTACTTAACACTGATTTTTTAATTAAATTTTAGATGCCCTTATGATTTGATAAATGTGGCCATACATAATCGTTTAATCACTGATTAAGTCAATACAAACTTTTGGTTAGACAATTACTGCCAGTTTGTCACTGTATGACTAGAAAGGTCAAATTTAAAAATATGGTATGTTATTTGGTGTATTTAGTGGAAATGCATTATAGGTTTGTAAACAATTAGCGTTTACTTTTATTTATAATATTTTAACAACATACCCATTTATTTATATAAGGTATATTTTCACAGCAAGTGGAACCAAACGGGTCGAACTTTATCACTTTTGGCTTTGGTGTTATCTAATTGAAATTTATCAGGTACGCAGTCGGCAATTTTTTAAAAGTAATTATATAATATAGAGTAAGTACATCTGCAATATTTTAGTTGTGGCTAAAATCAATAAGTTACTCCATCAAAAACTTAAACTTAATAAGGCGTTTGATATATGTAATTTAATAATAACAAATTGCGAATGAGGAATTATAGCCCGCAGATAATAAAATATACTATTGTACATTTGCAGCCTTAAATTTCACCAATATTCAAATCACAGACTTTCAAGCAACTAGTAGAGGAATTATGATTGTACGATATTTTTATGATTGCAGCCAAACACTCAGGAACATATATTTTATTATCTGTGGTTTACCGCCTTATTTACCACATCAGTATAAACTAGTAGAAATAAAGAGTATTGATAAGTTGCGTAAGGTTTGATTGTGATTTTAAACTACGGCCCAGGCAAATGTGAGCTAATGCCAATTTGTAATTTTTCATTCACATGTAAAAACAAATGTTGATATAGTATTATAATTCTGAAGAATCTACATGTCGGTTGTAATAAATATGCATTTACTTCCCAGGGCGTTTAAGAGTCAAAGGAGAAGATGTGAAGGTTATAAAATCTAAACAACAGCAGAAACTAAATTTGTTTTAAAAAATGAAAGCTCTAAGCATGATGCCTAACAATCAAAAGAAGTAAAGAGAACGGTAAGTTTCTATGATGAGAAAAAATATTATTACATTAGTAATTGGCAAAACTCTTTAATAGCAATATTCTGCGTACTTAAAAATCTTTAATTAGAAGTGAGTAACTTTAAGAGAGAAGATTTCATTTTTGTAATTCGCAAGGAGAGGTTGTGAAGCTGATGAGGCTCAGCTTTATAGTCATTAAATTTTTATTTGACAAAACAGCTGAAAAACAAGTAGACAAAATCAAGTCGTTGATTTTGAGTACATATTTTAATATAAGTTGGAGCAATAAAATAACAAACATTTGCTCCAAGATTGAACAAAAGCTCATTGCTTCAATGTTCTAACTACTCTCAATTTATAGGTTAATCCACAGCCGATACATACATACTTGATAAAAAATATAGATTCATTAATAATTTTTTCTATAAAAATAAAAACACAATCACTATTCATTGCTATGTAATGAAGATAAAATAAAAGGAATTCCTTCCAAGAGCAGAATTAAAAATAAAATGTAACATTTAGTCAATGCCTTCTTCAGATTTGCTGGCTCATTTTAGAATTAATGTAATATGACAATGACCTTTTAACAAGCAGTTTGTGTACAAAAATGAAATAATCATATCAAAAGAAACCATGAGTTTCATAATAACAGAAACAGAAAGCTCAAACTCACAGTGAAACATAAATGAATCGCTCTCACTGTAAAATTGTATTTGAATCATGATATAGTCTATATACAAACTTGGTTTACCATTCATTTATCAGGTCTATAACTGTGAAAATGATAAAAATATTTTACCCAAAATATTGTCCATAAGAACACATTTTTCATATCTCTCTGATAATTCACGCTCATCTCAGAAATGTATTAAATAAGATAAAACTACCTCAGAATTTACAAATACTCAGCTTATATCACCTCGACAGTAGAGTTCATGGTTGTGCAGTAATCGAAATCCAGCCGACATCATGAGCTTGCAAAACATAATGCAGAATATCTTTAAGCAGCCAGTTTCACTATAAAAGATCATCATAGACTATTAGTCATTTCAACCTTATACTAAACACCAAAAGCAGCTTCATCCAACGATATCGGACGTGCCTATCACTGCTATATTTTATTGTTGATCCAGTATTAGCATCACAAATTCATCAATTACATCTCATGAAATTCAAAAAAAGTTATGAAATGAAAGTTATAGCCAATGAATTCAAGTTCGTACGCATCAAATTTATAAATAGAACAGGTAGATGTGTTCCAATATCTCTAAATAGTCAATAGCTAACCCAACCAGGCAATATCAAGTATTTGGGCATTTATCTGGATAAGAGGCAAACATTTAAAAAACATATTTTTATATCACTAGAATGATTTCAACAGAAAAAATTAAGGAAGATAGTTAA
>JAWQRO010000326.1:0-42969 GCA_033557835.1 Helochares maculicollis
GTTGGACTCTGTCCGCGGCGACCCAAATTTGCTCCAGAGGGTCATAACTGGTGACGAATCGTGGGTTTACGGTTATGACGTGGAAACCAAAGCTCAATCATCTCAATGGAAGCTGTCGCACGAACAAAGACCGAAAAAAGCGCGCCAAGCTCATGTTGAACATTTTTGGCTCGATACTACAATTTAAACTATGCGCAAGTGTATTACTCCCGGTAATTCTACTAAAAGGTTACAATTTTTGCAACAAAAGTTTTGAATAAAAAGTCCATTTCTAGTAGTTCTTTCAACTTGAAACTTCATAAATAAGAGCTTTTAGTGTCTTTCATGCATGTAATAACAACAACATCAAATATATACAAGTAAAATCCCACTTCCGGTTTTACAATTTACATTTTAATACGCTTTACAAGTAAACTTATCATGTCTAGCAGTTTTGCAAAATTTTTGTAACATTCTTTATTCCAAGGCCTACTAAAATTTGAATACTTAAACTTTAAAAATCGGCACTTACGGTGCTCCTATCATGCTACAAATTTGTGCCTGTCAGTTTTTTGTCATCTTTAAGATGCGCACAAAATTTCAATCCGATGGCTTAATTTTAAGGACTACTTTATTTGAAAAAAATTCAAAACTGTGTAGGTAAACTGGTACTTCCGGTAGTCCTACATGTCCCAAAAGTTGATACAGATCTAGGTTTTTGCGATAATAGCCGCATGCGAAATTCCATCGGTTCATCTCAAACAGTCTGACCGCTATCGTGTTTACATACAAGTACACACAGACAACATGCCAAAAATAGTCAAAATGGATTCGAGGGTACTCGAAACATGGGGATCCGCCAAAATCTCGAGGTCGAATTTTTTCATGATCCCAATAGCTTTCCTTTGGCGTACTTCGTATAGTATGAAGGGAATGTAAAAATTGAATTTATGCCGGTAAAGTCCCACTTCCGGTTTCCAAATTTACGCGGAACTCAATATTATTGCTATATTTACAATGTATATCATCTATGTCACAATTTTGTAAAGTTTTTTATTTCAAAGCCTACTAAAATTGGAATTATCAAAATTATAAAAATAGCACTTCCGGTACTTCGATCATGTTTCTCGATGCTAGAAGCTGAGGTTGACATTTTTAATTGAAGAGCGAAGCTCGAATCGGCTGCGCCGGAGGCGCAGTTTATACGTTTTGCAAGAGAAAATATTTTCACTTCTTAATTCATTTTTATTCGCGATTCGATTGAAGACGCCCAAGATTTTTTTATCTATTCCATACTTGATGGTTTAAAATTTATACCATGATGGTTGTATTTGCTAATACAGGAAGCAGACTATTGTCAATATAGTTTTAGGTACATACAATAAAATATTAAGTTGACGCTCTTAAGAGCGGAATGTTTCTCGATGCTAGAAGCTGAGGTTGATATTCTTAATTGAGACGTGAAAGATTTTTTATATCTATTCCATGCTTGATGGTTTAAAATTTATACCATAATGGTTCCATTTGTTAATATATAAAGCAGATTCTTGTCAATATATTTTTTAAGTACATACAATAAAATATTTAATTTGATGATCTTATTAGCGGAATGTTTCTGGATGTTAGAAGCTTAGGTTGACGCTTTTAATTGAAGAGCGAAGCTCGAAGCGGCTGCGCCGAAGGCGCAGCTTACACGTTTTGCAGATGATAGAAGATAACTTCGTTTTCTTCATTGATTTCATTTTTATGTTGTGATTGGATTGAAGATGCCCAAGATATTTTTATCTACTCCATACTTGATGGTTTAAAATTTATACCATAATGACTCCACTTGTTAATACATGATATTTGCCAATATATTTTTTAGGTAGATACAATAAAATATTTAAGCTGGCGCTCTTAAGAGCGGAATGTTTCTGGATGTTAGAAGCTTAGGTTAACGCTTTTTATTGAAGAGCGAAGTTCGAATCGGCTGCGCCGAAGGCGCAGCTACGACGTTTTGGAGATAATAGAAGATAACTTCGTTTTCTTGATTAATTTTGATTCTCATGTTGAGATTCGTTTGTAGTTTTTTGGTTGAGTGAAGACGTTCCAGCTGTTTAAAATACAAGGCATTGCGCATTAATTAATTAAATTACTAGTTAAGCTTGCACCTGGTTTTTATTAAAATAGACAAGAATAAATAATTCTTAAAAATCTGATTGTAATATTCATTTTAGAACGTAAAGTAAGAAGAATTTTATCTTCAGTTGTATTTTTATGTTGACGTATGAGAGTAGGTTTGTTTTATTTATTTTCAGATTGCAGAATTACTTAAACGCTTTTCATTTGGCTATTTGGTGTTACGTGGACGACTGTTGTGTGGTTTCTTAATATATGTGCAGATTTGGAGGTTGAGCAACTGTTACGTGTTCGTCAATGTCAATATCAACTGGATACTAAATTATGAGCTTTCTGAATTTGTGTGTCTCATGTCTAATTAGACATTTCGTTGGTATTCGATTTTCTTGATTTATTTTTGTACGTATGTTTCTCTGGGTCGGCAAAATACGCGGTGAAGTGAAGTACGAAGATGGATCTTAGACAGGATATGAGCTGCAGTAAAAGTGTTAGCGACGGAAAGAGGAGTGCAAAAAGGTGAAGAAAGTCGAATAATGTGTGTGTCTTCTGTCGAAATAGGGCACTAGGATCGGAGAAGCCGTGGTAGTGATAGCGCGTGCAGTACCAGCGCGCAGCGATCCGGTACTACCATAACACCAGGTCGGCGCGGTTGCGGCCGTTCGTGGTGAGGAGAGCGACTCCGCCGTGGCTTGGCAGTACGGGTATTAGGTCTCTCGTTGCAACTAGGTCACTACCGTAGACTTTTACGTCCCACTATTGCTTGCACTTCACATTGCAATCTACACATCATTCAAATCTGCGGATCGTCAGTCGTGCTGTTGCTTGTCCGCTGTCCGCTTTCCGCTATCCTCTATCCTCTATTCGCCATCCGCTCTGATGGTATATCGATGCAGACGTTTCTTGAGAGAGGTCGGTCTTGTGCGTGCGGTAGCGGTAGCTGTACCTAATCGTACGTCTTCATTTGTGTCTCCACGCTCGGCTCTCGATTATTCGGATCTTGGCGTCGACTCACTCTGGAACAACTTTAAGAACTTGCAAAAGAACTGAAAGCAGAAACTCGGTGCCCCCTGTCAGTGTTAATCCCGAGACTCTCCGCGTCTTCACTTGCGGAGCCGAACTCTGAAATTCGACGTCGACGTCGACGTCGACGTCTCCGTTGTGCGGCGTCGCATCACGTGTTTCGCCGCAAGTGGATTTTCTGTTCTGTGCAGTGACTGTGTGTCTCCTAACAAGAAAAATATCTAGTGACCGAAAGGACTAACCATTGCGTCGCTACAAGGACCCGCGAGGCCGATTGGCCCTCCACCGTCGCCACTTTTACACCCCGTCAACGTCAACATGCATCCTGAAAACGGATTACTTTTCTCAGCACCCCCAGGTAAGTCAACGGAATTATCATGTATCATCGATTGTTTGGGAACGTTCGTAATCGGCATCTCTTTTTAACAATCCTGTCAAAACTCACAGAGATTAGCAAAATTACAATGATTGTCACAATTTCAATGATTGTCACAATTTCAATAATTGTCAAAATGAAAATCGATTGTCACGATTTTTCATCGGCTACCAGAATTTCAATCGGTGACAAAATTTAGATTGCCCATATTTCGATTGCCGAAATTTCGATTGCCAAAATCTCGATTGCCAAAACTTAGACTCCTGAAATTTCAATTGCCGAAATTTCGACTGCCAAAGTGTCGATTGCCAACATGCCGATTGCCAAAATTTTGATTGCCGGAATTTCGATTGCCGAAATTTCGATTGCCGAAATTTATATTGCCAAAATTTCAATTGCCGAAATGTCGATTGGCAACATTTAGATTCCTGGAATTTAGATCGCCGAAATTTCGACTGCCAAATGTCAAGTACCAACATGTCGATTGCCAAAATTTGGATTGCCGAAATTTCAATTGCCAAAATTTCGATTGCCAAAATGTCGATTGCCGAAATTTCGATTGCCAAAATTTCGATTGCCGAAATTTCGATTGCCGAAATTTCGATTGCCAAAATTTCGATTGCCAAATTTCGATTTTAAAAATGGCAATCGTCAAAATTCCGATTGCCGAAATTGCGCTTCCCAAATCTTTGTTTGATAAATTTCCGTTTTAATCGCGCGCCGTATGAAAATCGAGCGAGAAAATTTTCATCGATGTTGAAATTGCGTTTCGGGCGTTGACAGCGCTTGTCAATATTTGCGTGGATCGTAGAGCTCTGCGATTAATTTAAATAATCGACCGTCGTTGTTAAAACGCGGCGGATTGCCAAAGTCGACGGATTTTTTGCAGCCGAACGAACAGAAATTTTAAATAAACGCGAATCGATTAAAAATAACCTTAAATTTGTGCCGAGCGCGAAGTTTGAATGCCACCGCGTTAAAAATCGATCGATCTTTTGTTCTTTTTACCATTTTAAATCATGTCGGCTTTGGTACAAGGAATCAATTTTTAAAGAATGATAATTGCTTGGCATTGACTCAGTTTCGCGCATAACCTAGAACTAAAGTTTATGTAACGATTCGACGGTCGGAGGAGAACCTAATTCCAGGCTCTACGCGACAATGGAGCGCCGATTAGCGATTAGCGATTAGCGATTAGCGATTACCGAGTGTCGCGGCGTGCGGTCGAGAAACGAAAACGCGAGACGCGGAGCCGTTCCCGGCTGAACGGCGGGTGCGCGGCGAGTCTTAGCACCTGCAACGCGACCCGTTCTGCCGGCTCTGGTTTTAATTAGAAAACTGAACCTCCCCTATTTACGTTCGTAAATACATCTAGACGCTTACTAACACTTAACTTGCTTTATTTGTAAAAAAATATGTCACCGTCTGGGATATTTATAAATTTTAAAGATCAGCGGTTTCGCCGCAAACCAGGGGAACTTAATAATTGGCAAACATGGCAAGTTCTCCAGGTTGCAACAAGTGCGTAAGCGAAGCTTGCTTTTTCGGCGTGAAAACGCAGAGGATGCGTTCGACACAGAAAACGAAAAATAATCGAATTGAGTTTTGTAAATCGCTTAGAAAATTTTAAATGCTTACTAACATAGTTTGGGAATTGGGCATGTTTGGGTTGCATAATGCAAATAATTACGTGTCTTAGCTACACATGGAAGGAATTATGGTAAATGCAAGGGTTTCGGAATATACTAAGTGCTTCTGAGGTATGCCTAGCATGATACATGTTAGGGATTCAATTTCATGTAAGATGTGGAAACACACAAATTTGCTGATAAACGAGCCCATGGTTCTACAAAGCGAGCAATATCCACGTAGCCCCTTAAAATAAAGCAAAACTGCCCCCTCCTCAGTCTTTACCGAAGAAGGTTGACTTCTTTAGCCAGTCATGGATACTCTCGGCTCAATATCCTTCTCCGACCACAAGGAGGTCAAATATTCTATCGATACAACAGCAGCGCATAGTGTCGATAAAAAGTGTTATCCTGGCCCTCCTTGCATATCACGTAACGTTTTATAACCTTCTACTTGTTTAGATTTTTACGCGTCTCCTGCAACACAGAGCAACGCAACGCGACGCAACGCGACGCAACGGGACGCAACGCAACGGACGGAAAAGTGCACTTTAAAAATAAAGCTCGGCTCGAGCGGCCTCTCGGGTGCAGCCATTGCACTTTTCGGCCTTAGAATTGTCATTAACCTCGTTTCGTTTTGTCTCCCACCCCTCTGCCTCGCCTCATCCTGCCAGCGGCCTTGTTAACTTTTCGCCGAAAACCGCGTTGCAGTTATAAAAATAACGCGCGCCCGAAGCGCGGGGGGGGGGGAGGGGGTAGGAGAGGGCGACGCTCTGCGTTTAAGCTATAAAGTTGAGAAGGCGAAGACGAGGGAACGATTCGAACAAAAGCGGGCAAATACTGAAATTACCGTCCCGTTGGCACCCATTTTCCATTTCGTTTTTCCAAGAACGCCCGTTTTGTCAGGTGGTAAGGACCCGATACGCGGCGATATCCGAAACCGCCAATCGAAGGCGAGCAATTTGATACCGAACAAGATTAGGTTAGCGCAAAAAAATTCGTTCGACCCACGTTTTTTGGCCTTTAAAGGTGACGTTCTTTGTTTGGTATGCATAAAAATCGTTCGTCTGCGCGTGGAGGCTAAGAAGAGCGAGGGGCACCGAGTGCTGCCATTTTAAAATAGTACGGTTTCTTGAAAAAATCGCTTGCAAATGGAACGAGAAGGAAAAATTGGTGGAAACCGAAGGAAACAAAGAAGGTACGAATTTAACCTAGTGTCGTGCCGTTGGTTTATCGGGATAATTATATCCATTCCAGACAAAGAGGGAGGCAGTGGTAGCCGATGACGTCGAAGAACCGTTTTGCTTTTGTTTCGGTATCGCGGATCTCGGCTCGCGCTGGAAACGTCGCGTCGCCGGTGATGGTGCCGAAACCGGCGAAAAAGTAAACAAATTGTTGCGCGGTAAAAATGACGATGTAAGAAGCGACCTAAATTTAAATAACGTTATTTTTATTATGATTTGTTATCGCAATGGCAATTCGCAACTCTGTTGGCGTTTTCTTTGAAGAAGGAAGAAACGAGTTCAGCCGAGTGCCGCCTTCGGATAAACATGAGGCCCTAAACGTCCTACATTTTTTCCGTTCGGTACGGCACAGCAAATGTTTTTACGACTTCCTCTATTCGAGTGCGCACGGTGATAAGATTGCGTTTTGTTTTCGTTCAATTGTTTAATCTCTCTGCCGATAGATTAACACATCGCCGTGTTCGTTACGCAATCGTGTCTTCTTTACGTATTTTGTTGGATGGCCCACGACAGATCGAAGATGGCCGAGTCCGATTGAGGGCTGAGGATTGAAGACTGAGGACTGAGGACTGAGGACTGAAGACTGAAGACTGAAGACTAAAAACTGAGGATTGAAGAGTGAGGACGGAGACAAAAGTTCTCGGTCGGCGCTTCGTGACGCAATTAATCGAGCACTCTGAGCCGTTCGTTTCGACCGTTTTTCATTTCAATAGTTTGCTGTAACAGTTTTTAGCTAATAAGCCTGCTTTTTCTTAAATAATATCTTTCAATTAAGTCATTAGCAATTATTCTACTTAACGGAGCCATAGAGAGAGTAAGAAGGTATTCAGGTCACCTTAATCGAGGAGTGAGGAACTTTCTTTTCACGATATGAAAGGTATGACGTTACCGAAAGGTTATTTTGCATATACGGTTTAGAAACCAAAGCGTTAGAACGTTTTTGCGAAAATAGAAAAAAATTTAGCTCGCTCAAAGTAAGGACAAGTTTACGCTGGTTTTGCGTGACCTCGTGGACTGTTTCAAAGACAAGGTCAACTATCCGCGACCTCTCGGATAGTTTATTTCCGGTAAAGCGCCGACCTAGCCTATTCTGCTGACTTATACCAAACACTCCGTGTTTACGGTCCTTGGACCACTTTGCAAAGCCTTACAGGGAAATCGCAGCGATCGACAAGCGTCGCCTCTTATGGTCACTAGCCCCAGGAGGTTGGTTCGTTGGTTATTCGGTTGCTCTTTCCGATGCCTTTTTTCTTCCAGGGAGGCCCCGGTACGCTCTTAATCAAACGGGCGATGATTAAAGAGCTGAATAATCGGCTTTACACGTAATTACTTCTCGAATGTGAGTCAGCGGACGGAGTACTCGAATCACCAAACACTTGAAACTCATTGTTTAAACGAGTCATACGATCGAATTCTGGCAAGTTACCTTCTTATCCACATCTCCTGTGCCCGATGACTGAAACGGAACGATAACGTTGGGGCTCGAGTCACCACTTACTTGCTTGCTAACATTTTGTAACTGTTTACCTACACAGTTTTGAATTTTTTCAAGTAAAGTAGTCTTTAAAATTAGGCGATCGGATTGAAATTTCAGGCAGTTCTTAAAAACCACAAAAAACTGACAGATACAATATTTCAACATGATCGGAGCACCGGAAGTGCTATTTTTATAATTTTAAAAATTTCAATTTTAGTAGGCCTCGGAATAAAAAAATTTACAAAATTGCTACACAGATGGTATACATTGCAAATATAGTAATAACACATGGTTCTGCGTAAATTTGAAACCCGGAAGTGGGACTTTACCGTCATAAATTTCATTACAAAGTTTTGAATTTTTTTCAAGTAAAGTAGTCTTTAAAATTAAGCTATCGGATTGAAACTTCGTACACATCTTAAACATCACGAAAAACTGACAGATACAATATTTCAACATGATCTGAGTACTGGAAGTGCTATTTTTATAATTTTGAAAATTCCAATTTTAGTAGGCTTTGGAATAAAAAATGTTACAAAAATGTTACAAAAATACTAAAAATTAAAAAAAAATTTTATACAGATGGTATATATTGTAAATACAGCAATAACGCATAGTTTCGCGTAAATTTGTAAACCGGAAGTGGGACTTTACCGTCATAAATTTCATTACATTCCCGTATTACTATACGAAGTATAGTTAAGGGAAGGTATTGGGATCATGAAAAAATTCAACCTCGAGACTTTGACAGATCTCCACGTTTTGAGTGCCCCTGAATCCATTTTGACCATTGTTGGCATGATGACCTATGTGTGTGTATGTAAACAAGATAGCAATCAGACCGTTTGAGCTGGAGCAATGAAATTTGGTATATGGTCATTATCGCAAAATTTGAGGCATGTAGGACTACCGATAGCACCAGCTTACCTACACAGTTTTGAAAATTTTTCAAGCAAGGTAGTCTTTAAAATTAAGCTATCGGATTAAAATTTCGTGCACATCTTACATATCACAAAAAACTCGCAGATAGAAATTTTTAACATGATCGGAGCACCGGAAGTGCCATTTTTATAATTTTAAAAATTCCAATTTTAGTAGGCTTTGGAATAAAAATCTTATAAAAATGTTACAAAAATGTAATACATTGAAAATATAGCACTAACAAATAGTTCCGTGTAAGTTTATGAACCGGAAGTGGGACTTTACTTCATATTATAGGAAGTATGGTAAAGGGATCATGAAAAAATTCGAAAAAGAGATTTTTACGGATTTAGACGTTTTGAGTGTCCCTGAGTCCATTTTGACCACTTTTTGCATGTTGTTTATGTTTGTGTGTAACCATGATAGCGGTTAGACCGCTTGAGGTGGAACGACAAAGTTTGGCAGATTCGAATCAACTTTTGAGACACGTAAGACTACCGAAAATACATGTTTACGTATACAGTATTCAGTTTGTTTCAAGTAAACTAGTCGCTTAAATTAAGTTATCAAGTTGAAATTTCGTGTGCGTCTTAAACATCACGAAAAAATGATAGATACAAATTTTCAACATGATCGGAGCACCGGAAGTGTTACGTTTTTAATTTTTAAAATTCTATTCTAAGAAAGCCTTGAAAAAAAATTGTTTTACTTGTTGCAAAAATACTAAACATTGTGAAATGCAACATCATGTCACGTGCAAGTTCAATGTTTTCCTTTTTGGTGGCGGTAAATAGTGGTCCGGCTCCTTCGTCACGCGTAACACTCGTACGACCATTTTTAAACTTGTTGAGGCAAGTCTGTTCCCTTGCTGTATCGAAAGTAAATGGTGAATTTCGGTCCTTGGTACAGCTTGCGGCCACAAAAAACGAATCATTGAATGTTGCGCTTCTTTGACGCAAAAAGAAAATGGCGCGGAGAAAAATTTTATCAAGACAGAATAATAGTTGACACACATTAATATGTTTCACAATCTGTTGTTTTACCAAGCACTTCCCTCAACATAAAGCAACTTGACAAAATGAAGCACCTCGGTTTTGAGCACATTTGTTTTGGCCGATCTTTCCATGTTCCTATTCTGTGTTGTCTCCCTTTTCAAATCTTCCAGGCGGTGTTTTATTTATCACATATTAAATAACACAATAAAAGCTGTCAAAAGTTGCTCTAGAACGATCCCGGCTACTGGATTTTAAATAACTAAATCAAAACAATGCCAGCGCCACCAAAATGACAGCTTTACACCCCCCGTTTTGGGTTTCGGAAAAACCGCTTTCTTATAATACCGAGAACGGACAAGAGAAACAAATTTAAATGGGAATTAATTAGGATGTGGCACCAGTTCCAATAAAAAACAAATCGAATATAAGCTGAGTACATTTAAAAAATATATTTTTATATCCTCTGAAACATAGCTGATACAAATTCTGCTTAGTTTATAAAAACGTGAACTTGCAAGCAAACGTTCACTAAAGTAGCGGCTGGTTTATCCCTTAATTAAGAACGTCAAATAAGCTTCTTATAGCGAGAAACCTGTCAATCTATTAGTAAAGCAACAAAATTTTATGTCCAGATAATAAAATAATCTGTAAATTAAGGGAAGGCCCCTTACGAATTCGCCGTATTTCGATTCGTCTCCACAGCTTGGACTCGGATTTCGTTTCGTTCCCCCAAATAAGAACAATGACCTAAGCTTTCTACGTGATTTCTCTGAATTAAGCTCTGAGTAAAATAAATACAAGGAATCTGCAGAAAAATATGATAACATGAGATATGCTCGTGTACAAATAAATCTGGTCGGGATTTATGTGAAAATATAATTTTTCTGTCACAGAGTCTGACTGAAAATGTTCTAAATATCGAAAAGAAAGTCATGCGAAAACAGCATCGGCAGAACGAAGCGTACAAAATGAAACAATCTGGAGTGCAAAAATGAAAACAATAGTTTCATAATTGCGAGCGGAAACTATACATAAATGTTTTCTTCGCGGTTTTTATTGCTTCTGCGGAATCCCAGCCCAAAATGTTGCTTCAAAATTGCAATATTGAACGACTCTAAGTCTGCATAAAAGTCTAATTTTAAAGTGTGGATTCATAACCTAACCAGCGATTGACAGGCCGAATGCCATAGAAGAAGAAGAAGGAGCAAACGATTTAAAGTGAAGTTTCCATATGCGTGCAAAATCTTAGTCGGCGTGCGTCAAGTGTTTTTAAGCAACTTTAATTTTCAAATCTAATATTTTCTACGCTAGTAATATAATTTTATTGCAACGCTTAATGTTTCCACTGTTGTAAATTAATGATTATTATTTATTTTACTCCCATCGGCATCAAAAATACGAATTAAAATCCATTGTAGCAAAAAAAAGTAAAACGCTGATGGAGTTACGAACCCCGGACCTTGGTATTATGAAATAAGCGTCTTGACCACTGAGCCATTAGGGTCATTTGTATTTGTCACAAATTGCTGTAATATTAAGTAAGGATAATTATTTTTGAATTTGCGTATGCTAATTTTTACTCGATAATCAAATTAAAACTATCCACAAATGCGTTATTTACGGTAGTTCATGATTCTGCAGCTCTAAGGATGCAATTTTTGTATCAACTTTTTGAAAACAACCCGTTTTAGTGATTCTTTCCGCTTGAAACTTCATATATGAGTTTTTAGGGTCTTTCAGGCGTGTAATAAATTTCAAGTTAGCTCTATATTTCGAGTTAGCTCTATTGAAACGACTCGTTGACTTGCAAAAATTTACAAAACGCACACACACAGACAATATGTTAAAAATGGTCAAAATTCAGGGGCTCTCAAAACGTGGCGATGCATCAAAATCTCTTCACGGTCGCAATACCTTCAGTTTACTTTGTCCAGTAATACGGGAATGTAAAAATGCACGAAAAGAAAGGTAAAAAGTGCGCAGAATCGAGTTTAGAGAGTTTAGGTTTGGTTTTTCTTGTGCCATCGAGAAAACGAAAGATGGAATTCGGAATGTTGCATTAAGTATTCAAAAGTAGCAGACGGCGAGGCCGCTTTCCGGACACGACAAACACAACACGTGATGACATCATTTACTCGCATTATCTCCGATTGGCGATAGTCTTTTGTTCTCACCTCCTTTGTTGGGTCGTCCTAAGTAAGCGTTTCGTAATTGATTTATAAACAGAGATAAATTTATGATAAAACTATTTGCTCCTGGTCCCAGTGTGCAATAAAAACAAAGCTCACTCGGATTACTTAAGTATACAAACATTAGGTCGACTTATGGCAAACAAACGCGTTCTTATACTCCGATAACATTCAGCGCCCCAGACATTGAAACTAGGGTTGTCTTTTGTTCGGAGATAGGAGTAGTTCGGGCATGACGTCAGGGCTACTGAACAGTAATCGGCGTTTCTTAGAAAAATCAAAGGACTGGGAAATGTTTAGAAGTTAGGGCCAGGGCCGAAGGGAAATCGGTAGCTCCGGCCCTGGCCCCGTCTCCGAAGCACCATATAAATGTACGGTTCTCCGTTCTCGGCCGCAACTGGAGCGTACGTTAGTGGGGTGACGTAAATAGAGTATGCACGTTCTTTTGTTGCCTTAATACCATCCGAGGCCGATAATTGCATAATTTCTAACTGTTTTTTAATAGATCGCTGTGTGCTATATCACGGATGACGGTGACGTAGATAGAATGGCACAAAAAGCGTCCTTTTCATGCCGCGGATTAATGAGGATGGAACATATCTGACACAGACGAGTTGCGCTATTTTATGTAACACAACAACAACGTCGATAAACACAACAAGTGGCAACGAGCTCGAAAATGTAGGTAAGCCAAACCGAAGCCAAAGCCAACACCAAACATAATCGAATTAAAACCGTCGGTTCGCCATATCTGGGACGAAGACCCGTTACTCGGTTGATAATCCACGAGCCGACTGATTCAAACTCTTTTCGTCAAAGATCTAAACATTTTTTCAACAACAGTTAACTTAGCTGTCTCGCCAAATAGAGAGTTTTGTTTTGTTCGAAACGCTCCGACCTCTTGTTTAAGTTGCGATTCTTCCTCTTCTAAGAACCAAGGGGCCAAACTCTAACCTTAACGAGAGCCCCACAAATTTCTTACGTCTAACACTAAACTAACTTTTGTGTCCTCCTGTCGGAATGCTACCGTCCACGAGCCACTGTCGAGGTTGATGTTGGATAACCAATGGTATGGGGGAGCCACGCTAATTTGACAGCTCCATGATCATCGATTTGTGAACGGCGAGTACTTTGAAAAGAGCCCCTTGGTCCCTTTTTCAAATGAATTTTCGTCACGCGGCCCTTCAATTTTTGAAGTAGGATCCAAACTGCAATTTCCTTTTTGGGATTTTGGAACCCCGACGTCCCTGCATTTGGCATACGGTTCTTATTGCAAAAGTTTAGATCCGTAACAACTTTTCGGGCATGTAGAATCACTGGAAGTACCTGTTTACATTCACAGTTTCGAAATTGTTTCCAGTAAAGTAGTCTTTAAAATTAGGCTATCGCATTGAAATTTCGTGCACGTCCTAAATATTACAAATAATTGACAGATACAACGTAATCGGAGCACCGGAAGTGCTATTTTAATCATTTTGAAAATTTCAATTTTAGTAGGCTTTGGAATAAAAAATGTTACAAAAATGCTAAACATGGAAAATTTAGCAATAACAAATAGTTCCGTGTAAATTTAAAGACCGGAAGTGGGACTTCACGGTCATTAATTTCACTACATTCCCATATTACTAGACGAAGTATAGTAAAGGGAAGATATTGAGATCATGAAAAATTCGTCCTCAAGATTTTGACGGATCTCCACGTTTTGGAGTCCATACTGATCATTTTTGGCATGTTGTCTGTGTGTTTGCTTGTATGAAAACACGATAGCGGTCAGACCGTTTGAGGTGGAGCGATGAAATTTAGCATACGGCTATTATCGCAAAAGTTTAGATCCATATCGACTTTTAGGGCATATAGGACTACCGGAAGTACCTGTTTACCTACTCAGTTTTGAATATTTTGCAAGTAAAGTAGTCTTTAAAATTAAGTTATCGGATTGAAATTTCGCGTAAATCTTAAATATCACAAAGAACTGACAGATACAAATTTTCAACGTGATCAGAGGACCGGAAGTGCTATTTTTATAGTTTTGAAAATGCCAATTTTAGTAAGCTTTGGAATAAAAAAATTTACAAAAATGTTGCAAAACTGCTAAACACGGTAAAATTATCTATAAAGAGTATTATTATGTAAATTGGAAAATCGGAAGTGGGATTTTACTTGCATATCTTTTGTGTTTACACTTCTGTTTACTTGTCTCTATAATCACGATAGCGGTCAGACCGTTTGAGGTGGAGCGATGAAATTTGGCATACGGCTATTATTAGAAAAGTTTAGATCCGTATCAACTTTTGAGGCATGTACAACCGCTGGAGGCAACGGTTTACCTACACAGTTTTGAATTTTTTTCAAGTGAAGTAGTCTTTAAAATTAAGCTATCGGATTGAAATTTCGTGTACATCTTAAATATCACAAAGAACTGTCAGATACAAATTTTCAACGTGATCGGAGCATCGGAAGTGCTATTTTTATAATTTTGGAAATTCCAATTTTAGTAGGCCTTGGAATAAAAAAATTTACAAAAATGTTGCAAAACTGCTAAACACGGTAAAATTATCTATAAAGAGTAGTATTATGTAAATTGGAAAATCAGAAGTGGGATTTTACTTGCACATCTTTGATGTTTAAACTTCTGTTTACTTGTCTCTATAAACACGATAGCGGTCAGACTGTTTGAGGTGGAGCGATGAAATTTGGCATACGGCTATTATTAGAAAAGTTTAGATCCGTATCAACTTTTGAGGCATGTACAACCGCCGGAAGCAACGGTTTACCTACACAGTTTTGAATTTTTGTCAAGTGAAGTAGTCTTTAAAATTAAGCTATCGGATTGAAATATCGTGTACATATTAAATATTACAAAGAACTGTCAGATACAAATTTTCAACGTGATCGGAGCACCGGAAGTACTATTTTTATCATTTTGAAAATTTAAATTTTAGTGGGCCTTGGAATAAAAAACGTTACTAAAATGTCACAAAAATGCTAAACATGGTAAATGTAGCACTAACAAGTAGTTCCGTGTTAATTAGAAAACCGGAAGTGGGACTTTATCGTCATAAATTAATTTTTTTTTAGTTTTTATTGTATTTTTATACTGTATATTTACACGGGAATGTTGAGTGGAGACACTCCAGAGTTTGGAGTTGACTTTTCGCAATTTGACGTTACTTCGATCTTGCATAATCACTTTCTCAACGGCAGCTTCAGCAATTTTCGAGCTAATTTCGTCTGTACGAGACAAAATCGGGTTTTGATACGACATTCAGGAAATTCAGGACCCCAAAATTCTGAAAGAAGGGCCAAAGATTGCAAATTGACTACGGTTATAAAACAATACTTAGACGGTACGATTGACCATGTTAATACGGATGAATCTGGAACGTCGCGGTTTATAGTTCAAGATTCCAATTTCCACATTTGCATCTTCTACATACATATGCTGCGCAACAGAAAATATCATCAATTTCTTCTTGAGCATTTGTGGCGAGGTATTAATTTTTAACCACCAGACCCGTGTTGTTGTTGAGAGCGGTAACGTAAGCTTCTAACATCCAGAAACGTTCTGCTTCTAAGAACGTCGACTAAGCTGGCAACTTCCAAACACATTCCGGTGTTAAAATTTCTCACTACAACATTTAGTACTATTCCGCTGTTAAAAGTGTCACTTGAACTTTTAGTATCCACGACCGATTAGTTTCAAAAGCAAATTTAGTTTCTAACTAAACTAGTTTCTGACATAATTTCTAACATTTCGGTACTAAGAACGAAATGTGAGGCTTCGACCGTCTGAAAATGTTTCATGATGAACAGAGTAAACTTAAGGTTCTAACAAGCAGGACCACTCAACTATTAAAAGCATTATTTCCATTTTTGAGGTCTGAATCGTTTCGTTATTAAAAGTCTTAGCGTAGGATTCTAACTGTCAATAGCGCGTAACGTGCAAAACATGTAGGTCAGCTTTTAATTGCCAAAAAGTGTCCGTTATTAAGTAAGAGCGCCAACTGAAGCCTCCAATAACCGAAAATGTTCCGCCATTAAATTACAAAATTTAAGCAGCAACCATCCAAAAACAGTTCGTTACTTAGAGAGTCGAGTAAGATGAAAGAATCCAAAATCGTTCTGCTATCCAAATCTTGTGCTAGATGATACCCATTTCTCCAAAGAGAGTCTTTTTAGAATATCTTGCAGAAAATGAACCAATTTGTAATGTTTCGAAATCATTAATTTGATGGGCCAACACTGGACAACATTGCTAGAAAGAGGTAAAAGACTTCTGACCAGGTCAGGAAAAAATTTATGTTCGGCAGCTGTCTCCCGACGTTGACGCTTCAAGATTTTAGAATGTCGAAAGCTTGTCTGCGTTTCTGAGAGAATTAAGGCGGCATATTATCGAAACGCGGATTCAGGAGTCCTCAAATAATGACGAAACCGTACGTTTGGAATGTGCTACATTTCTGTCTATATTAAAAACGTACACTTTTAAAACGCAAAGGCGACCGGACGCTTTAGAAATGCGTAGGGTGAGGCAAAACCTCACCCTCAACAGCTGCGTCAAACACAGCAACATCGTTTCTCAGCGTGAGAAATGGTCCTCAAATCGAAAAGATTCGTGTTGGTCTACGTTTTCTAAAAATTTGGAGTGTCTCCACTCAACATTGCCGTACCAATATTTCTACTGCATAAAATTACCGGCAATCAGAACTAAAAACACCCTAATGCGATGCAAAAATAAAACAGAATTTTAGTAATTTCTAGCTGAAACTATATATAAATGTATTCTTTAGAGTGCCAGCCGAAAATTTTACTTAAAAATTGGAAGATTCAGCGCCTGTTAACCTGCATAAAAGTGTAATTTTAAAGTGTGAATTCATAACCTAACAAGCGAAACCGACATTCTGAGAATCGCCGCCGAATGCAATTGAAGAAGAAGAAGCAGCAGCGAACGATTTCAAGTGAAGTCTCCATATGCACGCAAAATCTCAGTCGGCGAACGTCAAATGCTTTTAACCAACTTTTCAAATCTAATATTTTGTACGCTAATAATATAATTTTACAACAGCGCTTAATTTTTTAGTTGTAAATTAACTTTACATTATTAATTATTTGATACCCATCAGAATTAAAAATTTGATTCTAAATAAATTATAGCAAAAAAAACTGGCGCGGTCAAGATTCGAACCCGGCACCTTATCATTATGAAGCGGGTGTCTTAACCACTGAGCTATTGGGTTCATTTCAATTTGTCGTAAGTTAATGTTATATTAAGTGATGATTGATATGTTTTTCATTTTTGCTAATTTTTGGCAAGATAATTGAGTTAAAACTATGCATAAGTGTATTACATCAGAGTATTTCTTCATTATGCAACGTCTGAGCCGAAAATATTGCTAAAAAAAAAGTCCGTTTCTAGTGATTATTTCGCATTGAAACTTCATATACAAGATTGTTTTAGAATCCTTTAAGCGTGTAACGAATTTCAAGTCAATAGCTTTATTTAAATGCCTAGTTTTCTTGAAAAAATTGTAAAACTGGCTCTTTCGGTGATCATACATGCCTCAAAAGTTGATACAGATCTAAGTTTTTGCGATAATGACCGTATACCAAATTTCATCGCTCCAGCTAACGTTCTTAAATTATGAAGGGTGAGGCAAAGCCTCACTCTGCCGATCCGCAATTTAAGGATAGAAGATGCATACGGGTCCCTATGGCATTGAAAACAGATTGAATTGCCCTTGAAATGTGAATATTCATCTAGTATTTTTCGGAATTGCAAGACTACTGCGCCCAAGCCACGAAAATAGAGAAATCGTTACGTCCAGGCTTCGCCTTTCTTGTATCACACGCGAAAGTATTGCAATGCTGACATGCTTCTCGAATTCCAAATAAGTTTCTGGGGTCTAAAGCGACTTAGCTTCGGCTGATGTGCATCCTTACCACGGTTAGAAGCTCGATTGGCGCTTTCATTAGTTGTGGGCGAAGCCCGAATCGGCCGTATCGCTTCGGAACGCTCCCTTCTGACAGGAGTCGAGAGGCAACACGTCGAAAAATGTTCGGTAGATGTATAAATATTAGAAAACGGAATATTCCACGGCGCGCAGTTTTTTGATCCGGTCCCCGGTCGATAAAAAAAGAAGGCCTTGGCAACGCACCGAGGCATCGCTCGCCATCGGGTTGACGTAGGTTATGGTCCTCAAGTAATCTTTCGTAATGTATTTACAACACAAGCCGTAAAAGTTCAGGGGTTCCGACCCGACACGGGATAATATTTGCAATTGTTGACAGAAAGAAAAGTTGAATGACTGACGATGGCTCCTCTCGAGCCTCCGATCTGAAAAATCTCCCCGCGTCGTTTGCAATTTATTCGGTTCAATTACTTCGCCTCGGCGATAAGCTCAGAAATGCAGTTTAAGCTAACCATCTTTTGTTGCATCGACCGCACTTATAGAATAATTATTTAACTAAGATTACTGGTGGTAATCGAAGGTTACGAATCTTATATCTAACGGAACGGAAAACAAACGATAAGCGCGGCTAATTAAATATTACATTTTTGGGTAATAAAGTCCCAGATTCTAAATTCATTGCAACTGTTTTTCCAACAATCGAAATACCAACCGCGCTATTTTGAACGCATCCGCTCTATTTAAGTCTGCGTCGAACATTTATCTGCCGAGGAAAAACGATTTTGAATTCCCAAACGGGGGTCTCACGAAATAGGGCAAGGTCGAAGAGCGCAAACAATAAAAAGCGACGAGTCCAATTAAGAAAACGAAACGAGCAATTGCGTAGCTCCATCGAATTTCCCGGTACCGATATCAGAGCCGTTGTTTAAAAAGATAATAAAAATGCGACGTACGATTGCGACAGATTGCGAAACTCTGCGGTTTATGCAATTATGTGGTGTGTATTTTGTCGATAGGGGAAATTTTGTTTGTGTTTTGTTTGTCCGGATTTGTCTATTATTCAACACTCCCGTTCGCAACTTTGGCGCAGGTCGTGCGAGCAAAACGAAACACGGTCGCATCGGCGGCGAAGCGGCGGCGTATTTTCGACCGGCCTCCACTGGACTCTCTTCCATACGTCGTGACGTTGCGAGAGCGCAAAAAGAGTCGTCGGCGTTTGCCGAATTCCACCTCGTTAAGACAAGGCCAAACAGGTTAATTCGTGTCGACGCCTAGCCTAACCTGATCGATACATCAATAAACAGTAGAAGTTGTAAACAAGCATGAGAGATTTTTACGATTGCGTGTCAACGACTGCCGAAAGGACCTCGAATAAACTCTGTCGGAGCGATCGATGAATGATGTCGAAGTCGAACGAGAGCCCTATTGGCCAACAGGTGACGAAGCGATCCCAGCAATTCGACCCAGTTGACACGCGCTCCCGGTCCACAGGTCGCATACCCAAATTTGCGCATCAAATAAACAAGTGCTGTTCAATTTTTGGGGCGTCTGACTCCCGCTCCAATGGTGGCTGCGGATGCGGCACAGATCGTCCCGCCCTTTTTTTGGTAATCGGGCCCCCTTCGGAACCCGCTATGGAGAGCGCGATGACCACCGTTTTTTAACATCCGGGTTTTGCGATGAATACTCTTGCACCCGATCCTCTGTGACTCACTTTACCACTGATTATCCTACACCGACACGATTTATATGAAACGAGCGTCGTGTCATTAAAAAGGCAATCGATTAAAAATAGCATCGCTATCATTTGTAGTAAATAGACATTTATTTCATAAGACGACTAACTTGATAATCAGTAGAAATTTCAAAATTAACTGAATTAATAATGAATTAATTTAAAAAAAAATCCTAAAAATATTCAAAACTTTTGTATGCTGTCGTTTCATCTCAATATCCCTTTCGGTTAAAAAACGGTACTAAAAAGAACTATAAAAACGCTCGGTTTTAACGTATCTTCAAGTTGATTGGGTGATTAGATCCATTTTACATGTTGGGGGGCAACTAGTTTTTTAAATGGATTTAAGTTGAGTCGCCATTTTGCAAATGCCTCGATGAGAGTGCTATAAATGGTACTTTTTCATTCCGTAAACAACTTTTGAGACATGTGGCACTACCAGAAGTACCTGTTTACCTACACAATTTTGAAATTTTTTCAAGTAAATAGTCTTTAAAATTACGCCATAGGATTGAAATTTCGTGCACGTCTTAAATATCACAAAACACTGCCAGATGCAAATTTTCAACATGATCGGAGCACCGGAAGTGCTATTTTTATAATTTTGAAAATTCCAATTTTAGTAGGCCTTGGAATAAAAAATGTTACAAAAATGCTAATCATGGTAAATGCAGCTATAAGAAATAGTTCCGTATAAATTTAAAAACCGGAAGTGGGGCTTTACCGTCACAAATTTCATTTTCACATTCGCGTTTACTATACGAAGTATCGTAAAGGGAAGGTATTGGGATCATGAAAAAATTCGACCTCAAGATTTTGACGGATCTTCACGCTTTGAGTGCCCCTGAATCAATTTTGACCATTTTTTGCATGTTGTCTCTGTGTAAACACGATAGCGGTCAGACCGTTTGAGCTGGAGCGATGAAATTAAGCACAGGGCTATTATTCCAAAAACTTAGATCTGTATCGACTTTTGAGGCATGTAGCACAACCGGAAGTATCTGTTTACCTATACAGTTTCGGAAATTTTTCAAGTAAAGTACTCTTTAAAATTAGGTTATCGGATTGAAATTTCGTACACATTTTAAATATCAAATAATACTGCCAGATGCAAATTTTCAACATAATCGGAGCACCGGAACTGCTATTTGTATGCTGTTTTTATAATTTTGAAAATTCCAATTTTAGTAGGCCTTGGAATGAAAAATGTTACTAAAGTGTTACAAAAATGCTAAACATGGTAAATCTAGCTATAACAAATAGTTCCGTGTAGATTTGAAAACCGGAAGTGGGGCTTTACCTTCCCAAATTTCATTTTTTAGTTATGAATTTATATACTAAAATTGGACCCTTCCTTTCGTTATGATTTCACATTTTAAAATCTTTTACAAGCGTTAGATATTGCAGACTAGTTAAGAGTATATTTTTAAACACAAAGTATTGCATATTACCTAAAGGAATATTAAACATATTCCGATGTACTGAAAAAGTGAATATTCCTTGTGAATATTAGTTTGTTGAATATAGACATTGAAGTTAATGTGAAGTATGAATTTTGAAACTTTTGCTTTTATCTGGATTTTTATTCGAGTGTGCATTTCTCTTCGGAGATTCTGCAGATGGAAAAGTAGCGTAAATTGTCTTGATTGGTGCACACATTCGACAAAAGTTGCGTATTGCCGATAGATATAGGACGGATCGTGCCGTTTCCGTGAGTATTCGGAAAAAACAAACAAACTAAAGCTCGCTGCCATTCTAATTTTATTGCTATAAATACACAGCAAAACAGTTTTCGTTACACCATAATTGACTCTGATAAACAAAGTCGGAAGAAGTCAAGGGGACACCCTAGTCATGGTTCAACATCTGCACAAGCTCAATACTCATGGAAAACACTCTTTTGAATGTATAAAAGTTTGAGGTTTTGTTGAAAAAGCTCATATTCTTTTAGGCGAAGATACTGAAGAACCAATAAAAACCGCGAAGAACGCATTTATGCATCAATCCAGCACGGTTGTAGAGCTGAAAATGAACAAAAATGTTAAAAATTAAAAATACCTGTCATCATTTAATAATGTGACAATATTAAATGTCGGATGTAAGTGGAACCAACAGCAGAGCAGCTGTCAACCGATTCCTAACTCAAAGGTCACGAGCTCGATACTAGGAAGACGAGAGTTCACTTTTTTGCTGCAGTTGTTTTAAATCCTATTTTTAATTCTGATGAGAGTGGAAAAACGAATGAAATATTCAATTATAGACATACTACAAGTGACTTTTGTTAAATGAATGTATATTACTCGCGTATTATTTGAAAAATAAAGCTGATTAAGAATATTTGACGTGCGCCGACTGACATTTTGCTAAATTACAAGCAAACTTCAATTCGACTCTTCTTCTTCATCTTCTTCCGCTGCTACATTCGGGGTGGTATGCTTCGCTTGTTAAACTATGCATGTATGTACGGATAGAAAATTCGTAAATATTATAATGTTGGTTTTGAAGCAGTGTAATATTTGCATCGTTTCATAATGTTTACGTAGGCTTTATATGCGCGTTTGTGAATGACAGGGGAGAGCCAGTCTGGATCCTGAGGTCACGTTCGATTTTATCTTATCTCACCACAAATTCTTAGACAGCAGGTCCTCTGCCAACTCGGTACTATTATAATAATTGTCCGTGAAGATATGATGCCAAGTATTTTTCCAACCATCGACAAGATTCATCGCGTGATTTTGCAACTTTCTCAATTTCCTGCGCGCAGTTTAAATTTAGGAGGATGCGCAGCCCCCTTAGATTCGCATTCGCGTTGCGAAGTGCGTCCAATTTCGCAGTTCCTCTCTTGAGAATCTTCAACCACGATCGCGGCCAAACTGCCGATTCGATGAATGAAGCGGCCGAGCTCGATGTCTCCGCTTCGAAACCGAGCAATTGCACTTCGGTCCGCTCGAATAAAATCTCCGAAAATAGCACAAAATCGCTGAGAATGCGATGCAGTTCGCTACACGTTCGCATAATTGCCAGAAATGACCCATAGGTGACCCGATAAAGATTTCGGATCGCTGTGCTACGTTTCGGCTTAAAAATTCATCGTTAAAATATGCGCGCAAAAAGTACGATAAAAATCGCAAATCATACATTAGAAAACAGGTCAAAGTCCGCGGTACGCTCTACTCGGGCGCTGTTAAATCCAGGCTGTAAACATGTTATTGTTTGGTTTGGTTAACACACGGCGATCTTGAAATTCGCTCTATTCTCCCCTCTTGCCACCCTCGAGGGCCCCAAAAATTCCACTCGACGCAACGCAATCGAGCCATTTATTTTTACACTTGCATTCCCGATAAGCGTCGCGGTCCCTTATTGAATGGAAATTCGGATTAATCCGCAAACATAGATAAGCGGAACTATCGAGTGACCTATGCCTAAGCTGCATTTTTCCGGTTCTCAGAAAGCCAACAACTAAAAAATCGCGTCACCACCGAAAATCGTTCCGTTCGTGTTTCTCCGACGTGCGCCGTTACGTAACGCAACAATCGGAATATCTGGAAAATAAGTTACATCATCAATTTTTTTATAACGATTTTTGTTAGCGCAGTTAACACGTTGTTTTTGTCCGAAAATAGGTATGTTTACTGGCAATTTAACAATACGAAGTCGAATCCAGACTTTGTTATTGATCGGCTCGAGTTCATTCGAGTTTTACATCTGACATTGGGTGCAGGTTACTGACCAGAGCCCAAACGATCGCCGACTGTTTCGTTTAGGTCGACTCTTTGGGCTTGTCGCGCTCACCCCGCAGCTTGCATCCTGCAGCCTACAGCCTACAGCCCGCGACCAGGTAAAAAACACTCACCGGGTTACATCAGCGGGCCATTATCAAATGTGCGCTGTTTATATGGTACTAACCTAACATTTTCGTAATCGGACTCTTGTATTGCGTCAACTTTATCCTCGAGATGCGCTTGTTTGCAAACGCGAACTACTACAGACTATATGTACATAGTTAGCTATGAATTAAATCATCAAATGTTTTCCTGTTTCAACCCGCCAATGCAATAGCGCTATCCTGAATCGGTTCCAGCTTTTAGGTCGATTCTGACAACCGGAAGTACGTGTTAACCTAAACTTTCCGAGTATTCGCAAATAAGCAGCTCGTTTAATTGTTCCTACCGAGTTGAAATTTGGCGTTATTCTCGGAAATCGGGACAAAATAGTAGAAACGTAGTCGCGATTTGTACGTCACGTGAGACTTTCCATCCTGGCAGGCTGTGAAATGTACATAAAAAATAAATTTTCAATGGCTCCCCACTAGTTTATTGACCGTTTAACACCAGAACATCCTCTACAATCAACCTGCAGGTGATTTTCGCACACATACCCCGCAGCCGATTCTGGCTTCGCCCTCAATCGAGAGCGTCAAGTCAGGTGGAGAAGGTGGAGGCGACTAGAATTAAGACAGTTGAGCCTCTTTCGCCTTCAGGGACAATTTACTGTGTGTATTATTATAAAAAACAATCAGAAAAATCTGGAGGGTCTCCACTCAACATTCCCGTATACATATACTGCGTAACAGTAGCGGATGTTATCAATTTCGTAACAAAAATCTGCGCACGGTGCAAAAATGCAAATAAGATTTCGAAATTCAACAATACACTCAGGCATATTCAACTCTTTTTCAGTGCATATCTAAAAGTGTAAGTTTTTAATATTACCTGGGATAATGTGCAGTAGCTTAAAAAATAAAAATATATTTTTAGTCAGTCTCTAAAATATAACGCTGCGAAAACCTTGCACTTCCAAATTCAAAATGTTCAAAATGACAACAATGCGGGTCCAGTTTTGCAGTGTGGACTAAAAAATGTAATTTATGCCGATGGAGTCCCACTTCTGGCTTTCCAATTTACGAAGACTGCACCGAACAACTTGTTATAGCTAATTTGATAACGTTTAGATATTTTATTATTTTAGTTATTTTTGTGACAGTTTCTGAAATCTTGCAAATTTTTTATTCTAAGGCCTACCAGATTTTTTAAATAAGAAACAAGGCCCGGAGCTCCGATCGTGCTAAAACTTTGTATCTGCTATTTTTTCGCGGCGCTTAAGATATGTATTAACTCAATAGCTGACTTCAGTGACTAGTTTACTTGAAAAAATAAGTATCGCATTTTAAAGTGCGAAATCTCATCTATAAAAATTTCGAGTGTCTCCCCTCAACATTCCCGTATAAATATATGTACGACATAAAAGTATCTGCCATTAATAATAATAGAACTACACTTACAAGCGCTTCAAAACTTAAAGCAAAACTTTTATAATTCATAATTAACACTAACGTCAATGTCTATATTCAACACATTAAACTATTCATAAGGAATACTTAATTCTATTTCAGTACATCGAAATATTTTCAATGTTTCTTCATGCAATGTACAATACTTTGTGACGAAGGCTTGAATTTTGAAGTAAGAACTCAACTAAAGGAAGGGTCCAATTTTAGAACATAAATTCACTGAAAAATCAAATTTATGACGGTAAAGTCCCACTTCCGGTTTTCAAATTTACACGGAACTATTTGTTATTGCTACATTTACCATGTTTAGCATTTTTGTGACATTTTAGTAACGTTTTTTATTGCAAGGCCTATTAAAACTGGAATTTTCAAAATTATAAAGATAGCACTTCCGGTGCTCCGATTATGTTGAAAATTTGTATTTGCAGGTTTTTTGTGATAATTAAGACGTGCGCTAAATTTCAATCCGATAGCTTAATTCTAAAGACTACTTTACTTGAAAAAATTTGAAAACTGTGTAGGTAAATGGGCACTTCCGGTAGTCCTACATGCCTCAAAAATTGATAGAGATCTAAGTTTTTGCGATAATGACCTTATACGAAATTTCATCGCTCCAGCTCAAACGGTCTGACCGCTATCGTTTACAAACACATACACAGACATGCCAAAAATGGTCAAAATTGATTCAGGGGCACTCAAAACGTGGAGATTCGTCAAAATCTCTTCGTAGAATTTTTTCGTGATTCCAATGCCTTCCCTTTACTACGTATAGTATAGGAGAATGTAAAAATGAAATTTATTAATGTAAAGTCCCACTTCCGGTTATCAAATTTACACGGAACCGTTTGTTATTGCCATATTTTCAATGTTTAGCATTTTTGTCACATTTTTGTAAAACTTTTTATTCCAAAGCCTACTAAAATTGGAATTTTCAAAATTATAAAAATAGCACTTCCGGTGCTCCCATCATGTTGAAAATTTGTATTTATATGTTTTTTGTGATAATTAAGACGTGCACGAGATTTCAATCTGATAGCTTAATTTTAAAGACTACTTTAGTTGAAAACATTTGAAGACTGTGTAGATAAATGGGTACTTCCGGTAGCCCTACATGCCTCAAAAGTTGATACAGATCTAAGTTTTTGCGATAATGGCCGTATGCCAAATTTCATCGCTCCAGCTCATACGGTCTGACCACTATCGTTTACAAACACATACACAGACATGCCAAAAATGATCAAAATTGATTCAGGGGCACTCAAAACGTGGAGATCCGTCAAAATCTCGAGGTCGAATTTTTTCATGATCCCAATATCTTTCCTTTACTATGCTTGGTATAGTAAAACGGGAATGTAATGAAATTTATGACGGTAAAGTCCCACTTCCGGTTTTCAAATGTACACGGAATTATTAGTTATTGCTATATTTTGCATGTTAAGCATTTTTAAAATTTTTGTGACATTTTTGTAACATTTTAGCAACATTTTTATTCCAAGGCCTACTAAAATTAGAAATTTTAAAATTATAAAAACAGCACTTCCGGTGCTCCGATCACGTTAAAAATTTGTATCTGCAAGTTTTTTGTGATGATTAAGGTGGGCACGAAATTTCAACCCGATAGATTAATTTTAAAGACTACTTTACTCGAAAAATTCAAAACTGTGTTAGTAAATATCTACTTCCGGTGCCACAAACGCTGTTCAAAGTCTACCATTTCGCTATAATAGGCAAATGCCAGATCGTCTGAGGAACAGTTATAAGTAATTCTGGCGAATCCGTTGATAAATCGTGACGAACTAAGGTTTGAAAGGTTTGAAAAATTTAAAAAAATCCGTGATCAAATTCTAACAACTCTGAGATGAAAAATCCTCGAAGGTCAATCATGAAAGTCAATTCTGAAAATCCTTGTGCGCTTTTGTGGTCTATTGCTGGAGAAAAACAAAGAGTTAGATTTAGGGGAAACGTGGAAGATTAATGACGGCTGTAATTCAACGTATCTAATAATGACAGTGTTAAACTACCTCTTGGAAAGGAGGTCTTAAGATCTTGTGACTTTTTTTAATAAATAGATCGAAACATTTTTAATAAATTAATACTAAGAGTGACAATAATCTAATATATATTATATATAATCTAGTTATATAGAACTGGAATGAGACAGTAAATCTCGAAATTAAAATTCGAGCACATAAATTGCTGAAACGCGGAATTACTCAAAGGGAAAAATTTTGTTTAGGAAATAGATATAAAAAAGTTTATGAGCAATTGGAAAAAAATTGAATCGGAGGAGCGAATAATTAAAACGTAAAAGCCGATTTACGAGCGATTAAAAAGTTAAAAGTCGAGCGAAGCAAGCGCCGGGAAAAGTGATAACGGAAAATAAACAAAGTAGGCCGAAACGTGCTCCGATTTAAGAAGCGGCGTCTTTCGATAGCGAGAGCGAAGATCGGCGAACGAAGAACGAAGGACGAAGAACTGAGAGAGCGGGAGAGAGAAGCGCGAGCGCCGCTAATACCCCATTTATTCCGAAACGCGTAATTGATACGTTCTGAAGAATTAAGAGGCCCAATTCGCTAATGGGTATTTAGAGGAAAGATGATTGCGCGGACGTTCAGAAATTACGTTTCAAACAAACAAGTTATGACGAAGCGGGACGAGTGGGACGATTTCTGGCGCATCAAAAATTCGCAAAATCGACGGTGCCGTTGGTCGAACGGCGAAGCGACAACGGGACGCGGCCGATTCCACACACACGACAATTGTCACAATCGCCCGCGAAGAGACGTTCGAAGATGAACACGAAACGACACGAGTCCGTTACGTAAGACACGAAGGTGACCTGTCACCGCTGTGATTGGTGACTCATTGAGGGTGTTGTCCTACGGTTTCCCCTCCAAGCGCTCGATCCCCCACCAGCCGGTCCGAACTCGGATACACGCGGACGGCAATTTTCCGCGCTAGTCCAAATCTAACCCGATTCGAGAACGGTTCGTATTTTGTAGGTCGTGCGAATTATTTTGCGATTTCATTGTTTTGGTGAAGTTGACGTGCACATTGCGCTCGCCCGCTCTATCTTCGTCGTTTGTTCAAGTGACCGAAAAAACAGCCAAAGTGAAGACGAACGTTAAAGGAGTCTCTACAGCGGGTGAGTTTCGATATTTTTTAATGTTTTTTTTTATTTGTGCGGTGATTTTTTCGCGAAATCCGGGAAAACCGCCGCGGCCTACTTTTTACGCTCGTCGATTCCGAGTGACAGACACGGTCTAGTTACGAAATTAGCGCCGCGTTTTCTGTATTTTTCGATCGCTAACAGGGCCAGTGTCTTGGCGAATTTTTATTTTTCTAAATTCGGCGACGTTTTTCCTCGAATCGGCCCGCTTTTGTGCCGTCGAGCGCTCTTGTTTCCGTGGAGGAGCGGATCCTTTTGTACGGACTGATTGAATTCGGTGCGTTTTTATGGGGATCGAGTGATGCGTTTCGCGCCTTTGTTTTAAACTTCGCAGTTGCATGTAGTTGGTTTGCGATTTGTATTTGTTTGGACTTGGACGGTTTTTCGACGGCTAGGTAGAGAGGTTTTCAGCTCAGGAAGCACTCGACACCTTTCATTCGAGATTTTTCTAAATTTTAAGGTTTTTTGTACATTCGAGAGTTTCAGCCGTGGCGAATATCTCGCCATGGAGAGTTTCTATCGTGGAGAGTGTTGACAATGGAGTTTACAACGGAGTATTCTGACACGTATGTTTTTATCGTTTTTGCCAAAAGTTTTTCCTCGCGGCTCAGATGGCTCATCGGATCGAGATTGGCTCTATCTTCCTTTGTTTTTTAAGGCTTTGTTCCCGTATTGTGAAATATTGGTCCACATCGCATCAGTTTTTTCCCATTCGGCATATAATGAGGCGATATAAGATAATAATTATCTGATATGTGCATAAAGCGGGTGGATTGTTTCGAGATCCTAGTATGACGAAACGCTGAGGTATTTCGATTGTCAGTCGAAGATCGCGATTCTATCGGGTTTTTTACCTGCATTCGATAATTTTTCTACTGACGCAACATCATTAAATAATTAATTAATTTAGAAAACAACTGGCGGCGGTATGTGTATGTAATGACTAAGTAATTTATGACTAAAAGATAAAATGAAGTCATAGATTCCCTTGAACGAAGCAGTGTGTGTATTTTTAACACAACACGCTGGGGAAAATGATGCAACACGTTTATAACACGTTGTTTGATGCGAAATTATTTTCGTAGTGAGTACATAGTTATTTTGTTTACTGTTTACAGGGTTCGACTCGGCAATTGCGTTCTTCTCCTGCGATATCAAAATTCTTGGACCGGGAGGAGAACGCGTCGCTTTTCTTTGTGTTGCATGTTTGCGCTTTCAATCGTTTCGCGGGCGTTAAATTTAAGGACCCCCGTTTCCTATTGCCCGGCTGGGGTCTGTCGATTTGTACGTGAGGTTCTGAAATTTGGCGACGTTTTGTTTACGGTTGCACGAAACATTTCCAGAGCTGAGTTTTAGTGATATGGATCAGCTTTGCGCCCAATCCCTCACTCAATTCGAGCGGCGCGAGAGAAGATGGATAAAAAGAAAAGACGGCCGTGGAAAACAAATGCCGACCAGTCCGACCGCGTGGTGTTACGCAATCCGATTGGAGCGGCCGTGTCTAGTTGTGATGCAAACGATGCATCGCAACTCGTTACAGTCCGGTCGGATTAGAGGAGTATCGCATCGCCTCCTCGTTCCTCCGACCCAGCTGTACAAAGAGGGTCTAGTTGCGCTCTTACGTGGTGCGGTCTAGTGCTCCACTAGTCCACTTCTTGCGCCTCACGCCGAGGAATGCAGGCCGATCTGCTTTTGTTTTTGCGGCCAACTCGCTTCGTACGATGATTAGCGTCTGAAATGTTGGCTCGTCTTGGACGCGGCGCGGCGCGGCGCAACGCAACGCTACGCTCAACGACCTTGATTATATCACCGCAGCACAATAGAACACACTGATATCAAAATAAAAATAGAGGCGGACCATCCAAATTCGTTCCGGGAATTTCGATTTAAAGCTGCGGGTTTTCCGCCACATAACGTTCTCTGAATCCGGTGAATCACCGACTCACCAGAAAACTCTGCGCCAACGGACCGTATCGACTCGCTATGCGCCACGAAACTTTCCACCTTCCAAATGCCCCTTCTACGTTGTGTTTTCCTGGCCGCACAGACGGACCCAACACGAAGTCGCCGCTGTCCATGGGGAGACACGATCGAAACTTCTGTTTAGGCCGTTTGAACCCAATCCCTCCACTCAAACCATCACTTTATCTCCTTAAACTATCTATTTGCCCACTTAAACCGTCCATTCCTCAACTAAAACTGTCTGTTTCTCAACTTAAATCGTCTATTTCCCACCTTAATTCGCCTATTTTTCAACTTAAAGTGCCCTTTTCTCAACTTGAACTGCCGATTCTGCACCTGAAGCTTTATTCCAACTACCTCATATCCCGCTAAATCACCAAATTTTCCGGATAAACCGGCAATATCACAATTACACCATTGATTGTTCCATTTATTCGGCCCAATTTTCCATTGGACCATCTCGTCTTCTGTTTGAATTATCAGTGGTCCCAGTAAGCCACCAATTCCGCTATTTAATTATCTGAGTTTTCACCTTAATCTACTGTATCACTCTGAAAAAAAAACGGTGTTTCCATCAAAACTCGTGGTTTTCTTTCAGAGATCCATACGCTTCCACCAGAAAACCTGAGTTGCACCTTCAAATCTTGCTTGCTAATCTAAATCGACTGTTTCACCTTCATGGTCTTCTGTCCAAAACAAGTGCGTCTCTCCCACAAAGTGATGGATCTCATCTTTAAACCCCCGTTTTACCATTTCAACTGCTCCACTCTGAAAGTCTTGTATCTATCAAAAATCCTTACGCCTCCCTGTGTTTCCAAACTAATCACCTTTGTTCCTAGCAAAACACTTAGAATCTCCCGGACGCTACGTTTTCATCCCAGTTCTCTATTTTAGTCAATATTTCTGCACCTCGACCTGAAACGCCCATTGTCCATTAGAAGTCCCTTTGCTTATGACACCAGCGTTTTCACTAAAAACCATGGGTTTTCACCAGGTTTGACATAGGTCAAGATTTAAGATCTTGACATATGGCTTTGCAACTCAATTCACTATTTCGTTCAAATACCATATCCACTCAAGCTGCCTTTTTCCAGCCGAAAACCACAACTTTCCATCAAAGCCTCGTCTGTTTCCACCGGAAATTCAAGGGTCAGTTTTTCATGAGAAGCAACTGTGGGTCCATCAGGAACTTCTATTTCCATCATAATTCTCTGCTTCCACCAAAAATGAACCCAATGTTTTCGGTACGATCCCACTGTTTTCAGTCTAATCTCACTGTTTTCAGTACGGCCCCAGTATTGAGATTCCACTGTTTTTACCATAATCCCCCTGCTTTCAATATGATCCCACTGTTTTCACTCTAATACTACTTTTTAACTATGAGGCTACTGTTTTCACTATGATCCCACTGTTTTCACGTTTTCACCATGAGCTCACTGTTTCACTATAAGTTCATTGTTTTCACTATAATCCTACTGTTTCCAATATGAACTCTCTGTTTTCAGTATAAATCCTCTGCTTTTACTATGTGTTCACTATGAGCCCTCTGTTTTCACCATGACTACTGTTTTCATTATGAGCCCACTGTTTTCACTATGATTCCAGTGTTTTCACTATGAGCCTTCTGTTTTCACTGAGAGTCCCCTGTTTTCACTATAAGCCCACTCTTTTTGCTATGTGTCCACTGTTTTTACTGTGAACCCTCTCTTTTCACTATAAATCCACTATTTTCACTATAATCCTACTGTTTCCAATATGAACTCTCTGTTTTCAGTATAAATCCTCTGCTTTTACTATGTGTTCACTATGAGCTCTCTGTTTTCACCATGACTACTGTTTTCATTATGAGCCCACTGTTTTCACTATGATTCCAGTGTTTTCACTATGAGCCTACTGTTTTCACTGAGAGTCCCCCGTTTTCACTATAAGCCCACTCTTTTTGCCATGAGTCCACTGTTTTCACTGTGAACCCTCTCTTTTCACTATAAATCCACTATTTTCACTATGATCTCACTGTTTTCACTATAAGTCTACTGCTTTCACTTTGATCTCACTGTTTTCAATATAAACCTACTGTTTTCACTATGAGTCGGTTGTTTTCCCTATGATTCCACTGTTGTCACTCTGATCCTACTGTTATCACTCTGATTCCATTGGTTTCACTATCATCCCACTGTTTTTACTCTAATCCCACAGTTTTCGCGTTTTCACTATGAATTCACTGTTTTTCTATGATTATACTGTTTTCACTAAAAGCCCACTGTTTTGACTATGAATCAACTATTTTCACTATGAGCTCATTGTGTTCACTATGATCCCACTGTTTTCACTATGTGCCTATTATTTACACTATGAACCCACTGTTTTCGCTATGAGTCGACCGTTTTCACTATGACCCCACTATTTTCATTATGAGTCAACTGCTTTCACTATGATCCACGGTTTCAACTATGAGCCCAATGTTTTCATAATAAGCCCACTGTTTTCACTATGTGCCTATTCTTTTCACTATAAGTTGACTGTTTTCAGTATAATTTCACTGTTTTCACTATGAGCCCACTGTTTTCACTATAAGCCCAGTTTTCACCATGTGTCTAATCTTTTCACTATGAGCCCCACTGTTTTCAATATGAGTCGATTTTGTTCACTACGAGTGGGCTGTTTACGCTATGATTCCACTGTTATCACTCTGATCCCACTGTCATCACTCTAATCCTACTGTTATCACTCTGATTCCACTGGTTTCACTATGATGCCACTATTTATACTCTAATCTTACTGTTTTCATTATGAATACATTGTTATTCCACTTTTTTCACTATAAGCCCACTCTTCTTTCTATGAGCCCACTGTTTTTACTCTAATCCCACTGTTTTCACTCTAATCCTACTGTTTCCACGTTTTCACTATGAGCCTACCATTTTCACTATGAGTCAAGTGCTTTCACTATGATCCCACTATTTCCACTATGGGCCCATTGTTTTCATAATAAGCCCACTGTTTTCACTATGTACCTACTCTTTTCACTATGAGTTAACTGTTTTTACTATAATTCCACTGTTTTCAGTATGAGGCCAGTGTTTTTACTATGACCCCACTATTTTCATTATGAGCCTACTCTTTTTTCCATGGGCCCACTGTTTTCACTATGATTCCACTGATATCACTCTAATCCCACTGTTATCATTCTGATCCTACTGTTATCACTCTGATTCCACTGTTTTCTGATCCCACTATTTTTACTCTAATCGCACTGTTGTCCCGCTGTTTTCACTATTTTTAGTCTGAAACTGTTGTTTTCACCAGAAAACCTTGGGCTGTAGGTTGAAACCCTAGTGTTACTTCCCGAAACCTTCCTATTCTCATCTCAATACGCGTTTTCAATATGAAACTAGTAAATCCTGTCATTCTATGAGAAATTTCTTCCATGCGAAACTTCTGAGGTGATTTACCTTGAAACTCTTGTGTATTTTCATGTAACAGCTGTTTTACCTTGACACCCTGTTTTATCCTCAAATCCCTGTTTTATCTTCAAATCCTTGTTGTACCACCAAATCCCTGTTTTATTCTCAATTCTCTGTTGTACCTTTAAATACCTGTTTTATCTTGAAACCCTCTTTCCCCATGAAACCCTGTTTCATCTTCAAATCAGCATTTTATAATCAAATCCCTGTTTTGTCTTGAAATCCTTGTTTTACCTTGAAATTCCTGTAACCCTGGTTCCCCTCGCAACTGTCGTCGAAACCGCAGTGCGGCCAAGTTTTCATTCGAGAGCCCAATTAGTTGAAGGCAAAACAAATTTCTGCATGTAATGCCAAATAACCGCGATGCGAATTGGAACAAAGGATCCGATCGGTGGATTTTCAGAAGGAAAGAATGACGAATCCGTTCCGCTTATTATTCATTCGGCCGATCTAGCAACCCACGAGCTCGGCTCGCATATATCAATTTCAAACTCGACTCAAAGTCGATCTTTGCAATATCATTTCTGCTATTTAGGCCACGGCACATTTACATAATCAAGAAAGCTTATTAAAAGTACGAATGCCACGATTACATTAATTCGCGTTGGATCTGGCTCAGATCAACTAGCGGCCATTTATCAATCGCCAAACAATTTTTTACCGTCAAAACTAGACTTACGTTGCTCGTTTCACAAAGCAACCTCTCCATTATTACGATTGTTTGGATGTCAAATTCACAAATCCCCAAAACCTCAAGATCCTCGAACATATACTCAGAACTGTCTACTGACAGATACCACGGGAAATGGCCACCGCGCCAAAAGTGAACAATTCACAAGATGGCGCTTCTCGGGGATCAGGGATTCTGAATGTCACAATTGTAAATTATACAACCGTTTTGGTTTTATAAGTGCTTTACGCGTGTCTTGTCATAAGTTCGCGCTTGCGCACTTTCGTTTGATTTATGCACCAAAATGGAGATGAATCCGGAGACATCTTCAGTCACTTTGCAGTTGTGTTTCCGGCAGCAACCTCGATTTCGATTGTTTTTTCTTTCCGTTGACGGAGGAGAAATTAGAACGAAAGTTCTATTTAATGTAAGTGAGCACAAGAACGACTTATCTTTTTTCGTTGCATTTTGCTTAGAGCGACTTAACTGATTGTCTCATTTTCTATTTTTCGCGCTTTTGTGAAACAAGTTTGTTATCAATCGAAGGCGCGACGAGGTGTTTGTTGGTAAACAAGTTTCGCCTCTACTCACCGACTGTTTTTAAGTTACGCTGCAACAAATTACGGTAGTTGCTTGGAGTTTCACAAAGTATTTGGGCCATTTCTTTGTGAAACAATCATGTATGATGGCGTCTGAAAGTTGGCAAGTGGGATAAGTGAAGTCAGATAATGACCAGTGAGTCGTAAGGCTATGGAAAATACGTTGTGAAAGTTTGTGAAGCCCTTTCGGAAATGATTGAGGAACCGGCGCGTGGATGTTCGAGGAATTTGTCCGTGAATGTTCGAGAAACCGCTTCGCAAATGTTTGTGAAAACTGGTATGGATGCGATTCACAAAGTACATTTCTTTGTGAAAGTAGATTCGTTTGTGAGAATGGGAATTTTAAATTGCGTGCGAAATTCGTCGATAACTACTGATTGTATGTATCAACGTTATCAACGGATATAGCGTATTGAAAATCAAAATAATGAACGTCGATTATAACCTTCGACTATTCCAAGTAACGCTCGAGTTGCACAATGGCTCAAATTATGCATATTTTTTTAAAAAGTAGTTACGTGATAATAAATTTGTTTTCGCCTTCGTTGAAAAATGATCGAAATCTATCTACCTATGGATCGACTGTGTGGTGGGACTCGCATCGCACCGCGGTTGGCCATGCGTACTCGCCTGCTCGATTATCTGGCCGGAGTTTACTGAACTCCAATTTGTTGCTAAAATAGCGAATTTTAACTAAAACTAATCGTTATTGTGGAATATATTAAACGTGGACAAAAATTTATCTTTGACTCCGCCTGACCCGTGATTGGGTTGGTAAAGAAACGACCTGGTAAAGAACGGGCCGGGTACAGAAGGGCCACTGAAACGTCGTTTCCGTGACGTAACCGCCGCCGTTTAACAATTGCCCGTCGCAGCCTGCCTTATTATTTTTTTAAGTTTCGACTCGCCCACTCCGATCAGGTTTAATTTTGCGAATTGAACTCGAGTTGTATATTTCTAGGAAACGTTTAAATCGGTGCGGCACCTGCAGTAATGAATCATGGGTCGTTTTATTGTGTGTTTTACTGTCGGAAATAAATCGGCAAGAAAGTGAAGTGGTGCGTACGGAGGGTGGCGAGTTCGGGCTCCCGCTTCCGATTGTGTGGCACCGGCCGAAGCGAGGTGATCCAGTTGTTGCAGGCCGAATAACCTTTTCTTCGTCTAGATAGCCACTCTTGCGGAACTCGCGGAATTGCACAACAGTTTGGCCGACGTTTATTAAACTTTATCAGAGTCGATAGTGTGTATCTGTTACATATTTATTCAATTCGAGCCCGACCGCAAGGAGCTTGTCGTCGCCGCCGCCCCTCGGCCCTCGTCCCACGCCTCTCCGACACTCCTCCCAGGAGCGACGGTAGATGCTAGCGAGGTATTGCCGCAATTGACGCAAATTCAAATTGATCGTTGCAAATTGTTACATAACATTTCGTCACTTCCAAACCATTAACTATACAATTCAATAAAAATAACCATGAAAAAACAATTTCGACACGTTCAAGTGGAACTCGAGTTGACCTCATTGCCGCCGATGAAGTTGTGAAGGCACACGTACAACTTGCTTCGTCCCGGTCACCTCGTCTTTATCTTCTTTTTCTTGCCAGGTCTTAGTTCGCTTTTGGGGGGTTGCCATCTTAGATTTGCATCTCGCTCCCCGCGTCTGGATTTACACATAGCTTAGTGGGAAACGTAGCTTAGTGGGAAACGCAGCTTAGTGGAAAACGCAACTTAGTGGGAAACATATTTTATTGGAAAACGTAGGCTAGTGGGAAACATAGCTTAGGGGGAACCGAATTTAGTGAAAAACGTAGGCTAGTGAGAAACGTAGCTTAGTGGGAAACGTAGCTTAGTGGAAAACGCAGCTTAGTAGGAAACGTATTTTAGTGAAAAACGTAGGTTAGTGGGAAACATAGCTTAGGAGCAACCGAATTTAGTGAAAAACGTAGGTTAGTGAGAAACGTAGCTTAGTGGGAAACGTAGCTTAGTGGTAAACGCAGTTTAGTGGGAAACGTATTTTAGTGGAGAACGTAGGTTAGTGGGAAACATAGCTTAGGGGGAACCGAATTTAGTGAAAAACGTAGGTTAGTGAGAAACATAACTTAGTGGGAAACGTAGCTTAGTGGAAAACGCAGCTTAGTGGGAAACGTATTTTAGTGGAAAACGTAGGTTAGTGGGAAACATAGTTTAGGGGGAGCCGAATTTAGTGAACAACGTAGGTTAGTGAGAAACGTAGCTTAGGGGGAACCGAATTTAGTGAAAAACGTAGGTTAGTGAATAACATAACTTAGTGGGAAACGTAGCTTAATGGAAAACGCAGATTAGTGAGAAACGTATTTTAGTGGAGAACGTAGGTTAGTGGGAAACATAGCTTAGGGGGAACCGAATTTAGTGAAAAACGTAGGTTAGTGAGAAACATAACTTAGTGGGAAACGTAGCTTAATGGAAAACGCAGCTTAGTGGGAAACGTATTTTAGTGGAAAACGTAGGTTAGTGGGAAACATAGTTTAGGGGGAGCCGAATTTAGTGAACAACGTAGGTTAGTGAGAAACGTAGCTTAGAGGGAACTGAATTTAGTGAAAAACGTAGGTTAGTGAATAACATAACTTAGTGGGAAACGTAGCTTAATGGAAAACGCAGATTAGTGAGAAACGTATTTTAGTGGAGAACGTAGGTTAGTGGGAAACATAGTTTAGGGGGAACCGAATTTAGTGAAAAACGTAGGTTAGTGAGAAACATAACTTAGTGGGAAACGTAGCTTAGTGGTAAACGCAGCTTAGTGGGAAACGTATTTTAATGGAAAACGTAGGTTAGTGTGAAACATAATTTAGGGGTCACCGAATTTAGTGAAAAACGTAGCTTAGGGGGAACCGAATTTAGTGAAAAACGTAGGTTAGTGAATAACATAACTTAGTGGGAAACATAGCTTAATGGAAAACGCAGATTAGTGAGAAACGTATTTTAGTGGAAAACGTAGGTTAGTGAGAAACGTAGCTTAGTGGGAAACGTAGCTTAGTGGAAAACGCAGCTTAGTGGGAAACGTATTTTAGTGGAAAATGTAGCTGAGTGGGAAACAGCTTAGTGGGACACATAGGTCAGTGGGATACGCAGTTTGGTGGGAAATCTACATCTCTGGGAATAGTTATCGCAGTAGAAAATGTACAGAAATTTTACTACATCGAGAGAAAACAAAGATCTCAAAGCTAAAGGGTTTACGGATGGAAGGGAAAAATCCCTGGATTGCAGGGATAATTACGTACGAATGGGGCCGAAGTGGGAAATCCAACGCGGAAAATTGAAAGTTAAGGTTGCAAAACGAATTCGATTAGTCACAGGCCAGGCCGGCAAGTGAAGTCGGGGCTAACAAAAAGCGAGGATGAAAGGAACCGCCAAAGCAGGATGTGAGGATGGAAAATATAGAGAAGTCGAGTCCACGTGCCTGGTTCGCGATATTACTAAGATTTCGCAATGATGAATGTGCAAGTCTAGTGGACGATCTAATACGTGTGTCTCTATTATCGCGGACAGGGCAAGGCAAGGCAGAGCAGGGCAGGACGGGACGGGACAGGACAGAGCGCAGGCAGCGCTAAACACAACACAAAACAAAAGCGATCGAAACGAACAAACGTGAGTCGCTCGGGAGGTGAATGGTGCCCGGCTGACAGCAGGGCTTGCAACGTGATCACTTTCACGTGTGGCCCTCGAGTGCACGTTTCACGTTGTTCGCAGCGGCAGACTTCGACATTGACACCTACATCCACATCCACATCTACAACGGCATCGACATCGCGACGCTGTTACGTATATCTTACGCATTCGGCATTACGGTCTTACAACATAGCAGTCGAACCGCCTCAGCCCCTCGCCATCCCTCTCGTATTGTCCATTTTCCGATTGTTTCTGTTACACCGCCTCCGGCGGCGGATTTTCGCAACGAATCTGCGGAGGAACGACCGTTACAATACAATTTTAGAATAGAATTTCCGGCAGATCACAATTTGGCCCGAAGGAATTCACTCATTTGCGTTGAGGCGGTGCCAAAAAAAAATAGTAAAAAAACATGTAGCGCAATTAAATGACGTTACGTAAGTGCGGTCGACCGAGCGGACGTCGAGCGGCAAAGCGGGTACGCGGCACATGTTCCCTGGTAATATTGAGCGTCAAATATCTGAATCACGTCCGTTGCCGATACTGCGGCGCCCAATTTCGCAATAGTTCCGAAACCTTCCCGGTCGACGAACTCGGCCAAACTCAGTCTGCGGTTAAAAACCAAGTACAGTCGGTTTAAAAACCCATACGTCGCGCAAAAACAAAGACCGCCGACCTTCACTCTGCGTTTGCAACCCTGCGAAACGAGCCACATCACTAGACCCTCGCTCCGGACCGTCCAGAATCAAATGAGCTACGCTTCCTTAAGGGGAACGGATTCACAGATAATCAGACTATCTAAGCCAGTGGCTTCGTTTTGATTCTCCAGAATGAGAAATCGCTTGCACATCGTTAAACTGAGAATGCAATCGAAATACAGTGACACAATACTAGGTTGTCCAATAAGTTTTGCGGTTCGATAAGAAAAACACAATGTGATGGTTTGAAATACACTTTATTATTCAGTATCTGGTACTCTCCCCAGACAACAATACACTTCCAGTCCAACGAGATTCCAATTCATGAATTCCATCTCTGAAGTGAGAATCTCGAAAGGCTGCTAACTACGCTTTCACAGCTGTTATGACCTCGGCATTATTTTAGGTCTCGAAATAGATGGAAGTCGCTAGTGAATACCGTGGATTCAAACTTTAATTCATGAATCCATTGGAGCCATTGTCAAAATGCTCTTCTCGCACGGTGCATTGTCATGATGAATTTTTTTTTTCAAATGTAAACCGGCTCTTTTGCACGACTCTTTTCCTTCGGCTGGTCTAAAAGGTTCCAACAATCAAAATTCCACGATACTTGATTTTTCCATTGTAAAATATACTATGAGACGTCGATATTAAATGGCTTGTATTGTAAGCAAAGAATGAAATGTCAGATTGAAATGAAACTTCACATACGTTCATAAGAAGAGTGACACAATACTAGGTTGTCCAGTAAGTTTTGCGGTCCGATGAGAAATGCAGTTTTATGGTTTGAAATGCACTTTAATATTGAGTATTTGGTACTGTTCCTGAACACTTCCGTTCCAACGAGATTCTAATTTCTTAATTCCATCCCTGAAGTGAGAATCTAGACGAGCTGCTAACAACTCTTCCACATCTGTTATGACCTCATCATTTGATAAAAGATGCTCTGAACGCGTGAATGTCAAGTTTGGAAGCAGATAGAAGTCGCTGGGGCCAAATCTGGTGAATACGGTGGATTTGAACAAGTCGAACTTAAATTCATGGATCTATTGTTAAAATGCTCTTCTCACACGGTGCATTGTCCTGATGATTTTTGAAAGCAAACCGACTTTTTTCACGACTCTTCCTTCCGCTGATCTAAAAGGATACAATAGTATATAGAATTTACGGTTTTACCAGTTTGCAAGTAATCGACAAACAAAATTCCTTCGCGCCCTGAAATACACTTTAATATTCGGTATTTGGTACTCTCCCTGAACATCAGTACACATCCGGGCCAACGAGATTCCAATTCATGAATTTCATTCCTGAAGTGAGAATCTCGAAGGGTTGCAAAATACGCTTTCACAGTGTTATGGCCTCAGCATTTGATGAACTTTCCACGCGTGAATATTTTTAGGTCTGGAAAAAGATGGAAGTCGCTAGTGAATATGGTCGATTCGAACAATTCGAACTTTAAATCGTGGATCCATTGGAGCCATTGTCAAAATACTCTCCTTACACGGTGCATTGTCCTGATGAATTTTTTTTTTCAAAAGAAAACCGGCTCCTTTTCACGACTCTCTTCATTCAGCTGATCTAAAAGGATACAATAATATACAAAATTTACGGTTTTACCAGTTTGCAAGTAATCCACAAACAAAACGCCTTCACACCTGCAAATTCACTTTAATACTCAGTATTTGGTACTCTCCCTGGGCACTTCCGTTCCAACGAGATTCTAATTTCTAAATTCCATCCTTGAAGTGAGAATCTGGACGAGCTACTAACAACTCTTCCACATCTGTTATGACCTCATCATTTGATAAAAAATGCCCTGAACGCGTAAATTTTAGGTCTAGAAGCAGATGGAAATCGTTGGGTCCAAGTCGAACTTAAATTCATGAATCCATTGTCAAAATGCTCTTCTCATAAGGTGCATTGTCCTGGTGATTTTTTTTTTCAAAAGCAAACCGGTTTTTTTTTCACGACTCTTTTCATTCAACTGATCTAAAAAGATATAATAATATACAGAATTTACGGTTTTATCCACAGACAAGTCGCTAAGAGCCAAATCTGGTGAATACGGTGGATTTGAACAATTCGAACTTAAACTCTTGCATCCATTGGAGCCAATATCAAAATGCTTTTCTCACACGGTGCATTGTCCTGATGAAAGAGACTTTTTTTCAAATACAAGCCGGCTTTTTTCACGGACCTTGTCCTTCATCTGGTCTAAACGGTTACAACAATAATTACAATTTATTGTTCTGCCAGTTTACAAGTAATCCACGAACAAAATTCCTTCGCACCCCAAAAACTGATGCCTTTGGGGTCGATTTCCTTTGCTTTGAAACCTTCCAAAAATGCAGTCACTACACGATACTCGATTTTTCCATCGTAAAATATTATTGTGACTAGTCGATATTAAATGGCGTTTAAACAAAGAATGAATTGACAGATTGACATGAAACTTCGCCTGCGCTCGTATGAAGAGTGTACCAACATAACAAAAAATGTAGGTTAGTAGCAATGCCCTCTTTTGCCGACCCGAAAACTAATTGAGCAACCCAGTGCACACAGACATGTCGAAATGATCAAAATCGATTTAAAGGACCTCAGAACGTTAAAATTTCGAGGTTGAATTTTTCATGGGCCTCTCTTATCGAACCTAAAACTTATTGACCAACCTAGCTGTAGAGACTGGTTTGCTTGTATTCATGACAAATATCAAAAGGTATCACATCGGGAACAAATTGAATTGCCCTTGAATGCGAATTCACTTGATCAATCTCGAGAGCGTATCTCAACATAGTAGAGAAAAAGTCAGCGAGGCATTCCGAGTAAGCGAAGCTGAAGCGTTTCCGTTTCTAACTCACTTTGGCATCTCAGGGTTTTGGTCGCAAAGATTTTCCCGCGAATCTAGCAGATTGATTCGATTTTATTGAACAGATTACAAAAACGCCCCTCAGAGGCCTCGATTTATTGTACGTCCCGTCACAAATAACGAGGCTAGAGTTTAGTTGTCACTCATAGCCGCGATTTTAATATATGATACGCGCTGAATACCACCGCTTGCGTAGATCCTCGCAACGCCTCAAATTCCAGAAGTCATCTGACCCTATAAAAGGTGAACTCGCTTTAAAGTCTTTGCAAAAATAATCAAGGTAAAGCTTCCTCAATGAAAAGATAAAGTCTTTCTAAAAGCTGAGTGAGGAAAGGTGACGTGAAACTATCTCTCTTAGTTAAGAACGAAGCTTCGGAACCATCGCAGGAACCTGCAAATTACGATACAATATTCTAACCGAGATGAGGACGAAAGCGTCCAGTTCTAATGACTAACCTTTCGATTGAATTTGCTTACGACACATCTCGTATCCCTGGCTCCCAATCGGCAAATCTGGACTCGTATAGAAATCTCGGTAGTATGACAAATAACGGTGCCGCAACACGCTCGCTTTTCCAACTAATCGATTTATTTATTTAATGCCTCGTTATCTAGGTATACCCCGGGATTAAACTATTCGTTTATGGTCCTCTAGTCGCGTCTTACGAAACCGCGCAACTCGATGTAATCTGGTAGTTGTATTAAATTGTGTAGGAAATCGGGCAAAAGTAGGTTATGTATCAAGTGCAAAGTTTTACTGACGTCATCGCGTTACGGTGAAAGGTAAAAGTAGAAAGTTGGCCTGGCTTGGCCGTTTCGATTAAAAGAATCGGTCTTGAATTTTTTCCTCGAGCTCTTGATCTTCGCAATTTGACATTGACATCCAGATGGGAATGAACTGTGGCCCAGTTGAATCGCGGTGCCGGTGAAGCGTTCCGATGTCGAACTGTGTGTGTGTGTGTGTGTGTGTGTGTGTGTGTGTGTGTGTGTGTGTTTGTGCGAGTGCGTTAGTGTGTGT